>PVJC01006231.1:0-55752 GCA_004026665.1 Murina feae | reverse complement strand
GCAAGCAGTAATTCCACAGGAGAGATATCCTTAACACCTTAACAAGTGTTCATAACAAAACATACAAATAACCCAAGAACCCGTGTTGGGAGACGTGAACAATTGTGAATAAATACCAAATAGAATATGATGTCACAGTCAGAATGAATAAATTACAGAGACAATATTATGAATTAATCTTAGCAAAAAGTGGGAAAAATTTAAGTCCTTGAAGATAGCATCACTTTTATACTCATTTTTGTAAACTTAAAAATAATTCTAATCAAAAAGAAAACAAGGAAATTCCACACTGTGGAGCCAATATATTCCCTTTCTTAAATGAACGACAAGCATTTTTTCACCTTGAGTAACTCTGTTAGGTAAAATGCCACACAATTTTATCAAATATTTATATGGAGGGCATTGTTGGTTCTTGGGTTATAGTGGCAGAGATGTAGACTAGGGGTTGCAATTTGATCTATATTGTGACCAGATCTGTAGACCAACATGATATTCTTTAAAATAAGTCTTATTATATCTACCAAACAGGATTCTGTGTAAGCTTATGAGACTGTATTTAAAAGACTAAATATTGTATTTGCTTTATACTTTGAAGTTTGTGGAGAGATAAAGAGAATGCAATGTCAATCATTACATCCCCAAGACTTAGGCCAGCATCATGTGGAATACACTAAGAAATTACTCAGAAAATTTTGTTGAGAAAATGGTTTTCTCCTGGAGATATGAGCCATACCATGACACGGCTCAGCAGTTTTTTTTGCAATGCCCCACAGTTTTTTTTTGTGAAAAAAACATATGGGCAACACTGTTTGAAGTGAGGCAAAGTAAGCAAATTCGATAAATAAATAAATTCTAGCTCATCAGTATGCTGTTTGACCTTGAGAGTTGCAGTTGTTTCTGTATAAACAAGATTTCCCATTTCTAGGTCTCTGGGTTCAAGGGACCCAAGCAAGGAAAATACCCTACGCTACTTTATAACAAGCAAAATAATAATAATGAAAATAATAATAATAAAGTTAATACATTAACTATTTGCAAAATAATTTAAAGCTAAAACTAAGCTTCCCAAGTTTTAAAAATTCTTTCTAATATAGCTCACATCCACCCACAGCAGCATCTGACAAGAGTGCTTCTGTCAGAAGAGCAGTGCCTTCATCCCAGCTGGAATGTGTTGAGGGAGCATTTGCCTCCCATCACATTTTTATAGAAATTAAGGAGCAGTAGTGGGGTGAATACTTCTGTATCTTTTCCCTGTCCCTTTCCCCGTCCTTTTCCACGGGAATAAACACAGATCCCTCTGGAAAGGTCATTGGATCTCTATGCACCTGACCCATACTCACCAAGCTGACCAGGGTGGGGATGCGGCACCGCGCCGAAGGCTGACCGCACTCCAGGCTCTGTTCTAGCTGGCCCTCTCCATTCTGCCCGACGCACGGACATTGACTTATTCAGCTGTCACGACTCTGGATCGTTGGCTGGGGAGAAGGTGTGTGCTCTGCAGAAACAGCCCTACCCACAGGTAAGGAAGAAGGCCGAGGCTGCGGGAAGGAAGAAATGGCAGCCTCCACGTAAGCCTAAGCTGCGCCATCTAATACAGTTGATCAGCGGCTATGGAGTCAAGGAGGCTGAAACTCTACAGCAAGTGCTTCCGGTTTCCTTTGCCCTGCTTACTTGGCTAGGAACCCGGAAGTAATGTCTGTGAGTGATCAACATCGTGGGGGTCAGCATAGGGCATTTTGGCAAGGACACCTACACCTAGACAGAGGAAGTAGCAGCTGGAGGGCAAAGAACCATATGGGGAGCCCCAGCATTTTGAAGTGGCTCCTGGAGCTGATGCCTTTGGGGTTTTGCAGCTGAGGGCACAGCCCCACAAGCTGCAGTGCTTGTGTGGTAATTACAGCTTTGCCTGGTAACACAAGGCCCAGTTTGCTTCTTTAATAAGAAGAAGATTCATTTGGGATCCAGATAGCCTTTGGAGAACCTAAAGCAGCGTGAGGAGAAATGTTCTTGTTTGTGGAGAGATCCATTCCTGCATTTGAGAGGTTAGACCAGATGGGTGGCTTCACTTTTTTAGGGACTTCAGAGGACAAAGCCCCCCAGTAAATCTTACAAGGCTTGTGTCAGAGCCATCAGAACCTCTGATGATAGCCATGAGTAGAAAGAACAATTCGTGGTATAATTTGTTTTAAAACTAACTTGTCAACCTGGAACACAGCTAAAAAACAGCTGGTATCTACAAGGGCAAGAGCTGATCAAAGTGGTGGTGCTGTAGTTGTTGGGACTGCCATTTGGGACTTTTGTGTCCCAATGCTAAGACCAAGTTCTGTCCCACTTTATTTTGCTGTGAACTGTACCCAGGGATGAAGATAAAATTTTAAGGTAATAGCTGAAATGGCTCGACTCCAGACATCGAGTATCATTTCTACCATGTTTGCTTTAATTTGGCTCTGAATTATGTAAGCCCTGAACAAAATTGTGAAATTTCTATAGTTCGGAAAAGTATATTTTGTCCACAAATAGATAAAGAAAGATGAATGGGCCCTTTATGGTAGAGGGCCCATACCATCTGCGTAAGCTGAAATAGTGAGAAAATCCCAGTGGACCCATCACATCCCAAAGGCCAAAGAGAACATTTTGAAAGGCTGTGCTGGACAACTTGATCTCCAGAAAGTAATTTTGTTCAGACTCAAAGAGAAAGAAGATTGATGTAAAAAATGGGTTGGATCTTAACCAGGATCAAAAAGAAAAATGAGAATAAAATTACACTTTCCTTAGATGAAAAGCTGGAAGTTTCACCAGGCTTTTAAGATAGGATTGGAAAAAGCAGTTGGATGCCCATGGATTTCCATTCTAAGGACACCACAATAGACTGGCAATGCCAAGGACGTCTGTGGTTAGATCACGGTTTAACTACCTCAGCTGGGCTGTCCATTGTAGTAACTGTGCCTACCTTGTTTTTGACAATTAAGTGCGTACATTTGAAGATCAGATGTTGAATGTTGTTATCCCAATCTCTGTAATAGGACCATCTGCCAGGGGCCATGGCTTCATCCAGGTGTGCTTACTGTCTGAGGCCAGAAAGCAAAGGATCCAGCTGTGAAGGAGAGAGGAGAAAGGCCCTGCATCTGAAGAGAGGGAGGGAAAGAAAGCAAATGGGTGGAACCCAAATCTTGCTTCCTGGCCCAGTTACTCTCTCACCAGCAGAGTTGGCTCAAACTCAACAGATGTCAAGTTCTAACTAAATTGCCCCCTCCTGCCCTAGACGGTTTGGCTTGGTGGATAGAGCGTCAACCTGCGGACTGAAAGGTCCCAGGTTCGATTCCGGTCTAGGGCACATGCCTGGGTTGCAGGCACATCCCCAGCGGGGGGGTGGGGTGGGGTGGGGGGGTTGCAGGAGGCAGCCAATCAATGATTCTCTCTCATCATTGATGTGTCTATCTCTTTCTCCCTCTTCCTTCCTTCTCGGAAATCAATAAAAATATATTTTAAAAAATAAAAGTAAATCAATTGCCCCCCCCCCCCCCAATAGGGAAGGGAGAGTAAGAAGATGCAGAGGCAAACTTTCTGATCTCAGCACTTCCCCTGGTGCGAGAAGGGGACAGTGGAAGCCAGACTCCTAGTAAGAGTCTTGATGAAAGAATAGGGTTTGGATTAGTTGAAATGAGAGGGTTCAAGTGGTTAACATGGGGAAAACAGTAGTCAAGAGCACAAAGGCAGTAAAGGGTGGGAAATCAGGCAGGCCCTGGCCCTGCCAAGTGACCTGTACTTTTTAAGGGCTCCTACAGCAGGAGGGCGCTAGATGTCAGTGGGGAACCAAAGCCTGATTTGTGAAACGAAGTGCGCAAATGTGGAAGTCCTTAGGAAAGGGAAGTTTCAGATGTTGCCTGGATACATAGAGTCACTATTAGAACTTACAGTATTTAGGGCAACAGAAGTAATTACAAAACAATCCCCAATCTACAAGCAGAAATTTCCTAAAGGGTATCCAACACTTATTAGCTGAAAATTAGGCAGCTATTCCCCAATAATCCTAACCTCCTAAAAGAGTGGCCCTTTAGGCAAGTTCACCCTGAAGCTGGCACCTTGCAAAAATATCCATTTAGGGCCCAATGAGTCTCCAAGAGTTCTCAAAGCCCCAGTGCTTCTGCAGGAACCATTCTCATGGTCTTAAAAATCAACTAAGACTTCCTTTTGCATTTCATTTCTATACTTGCCAGAAAGAAAGAAAAACGCAGACAGCGCATTTCCTGGTACAAATCACAAAGGCCCGTTCAGTTCCAGAAGCTGAAAGAATAAGACCCCTGCCTTCTGTCTGATGCAAAAACCAGTGGGGGCTCTGCTTTGAAAAGGCAGCTAAGAATAAAGGCAGCACAGCAAAGGACAGAGCCAGGCAGGAAAGAAACCAGCTCCTGCCAAAAATTGTTGTATTATATGCTAACTCCCACTTCAAGGCGGCAACCACAATTTAGTCTCTTCCCTTTAAAAGACTGGGTGGAATTGGAGTTGTTTGGAAGTCAGCGGGGGCAGCGTCTGCCAAGAGCAGCCAGCCCAGTTAAGTGGCATTTCTGTGGTGCTCTTTTTCATAGTGACAAATGGACCTGGGTTGATGAAATCCCTGTGAAAACGAGGCGTTTACATGGAGCCCCACGTGACTGAGCATATTCAGGCAAAGACTCGCCAAGGAGTTACCTGGAAAGGTTCTTGTTCAAGGGGAGAAATTAGGGTGTGGAAATGGTGGGTGTGGGGGAGATGGGATGTTGGGTCATTAAAATATTCAGGACATCAAAATAGGTATGCAGGTTTGGAATATCCTTCAGAAATACCCAACCTACTCTTCATTGTGGAATGCTTTAAGATGACTAATAAAATGACAGTTAACTACCTTTTTTTTGACATATTTTTTAAGCCTTCGATAATAAAACAGTTGCTTCTTTGTCAATGTCTTATGATTAAAGGAAAATGTATAAATTCATTAGCATTGGAATTGTGGCATCTAAGCCACCAAGCATTAGAAACATGTAAACATATCATTGCGTTTTGAGATTTAACTTTGAATGGGGGCTCAGTTTTCCTAAGACATGCTCTGATGATAGGGCAGGGGATCCTGATATGCTGACCATATTTCTGTGAAGAAGAGGATAGCCTTATCAGAATACACACCAGTGGTGTAAACTTAGGCATTTTAGGATAAAAAATAATAATTGATTATTAAGGGAAAGGAATTGAGACTTAGGTTGGGAAACCAGAAAGAAATATCTACAACTAAAACATTCTCTCTCCCTCTCTCTCTCCCCCCCACTCTTTTTCTTTCTCCTCCCTCCTTCTGTCTTTCTCTTCTCCCCTTTTTTCTTCCCTTTCTCCTCTTTATGCTTTCCTCTCCTCCATATCCCCACTAGTTTGTGTGAGGTGCTTTCCTGTTATTCAATTTTACTGCTATGGTTGCATCTAATGCATCCTATTGTAACTGTGACTATTTCTCCTACTCGATTGTCAGCTCTTCCAGTGCTGGTGCTGAGATGTTTCTTTTCCTAGGACCTGACACATAGCAGGCATCCAACAAGTTTCAGCTGAATAAAAGAATGAATACGTTGCTACTTGAATGGAAGAAAAAAATGCAAAGGATTTTGGGAAAACAGGTAGCTGATGGTTATAGTGGGCTGAGATAAGGCAGGGAAAGCCTGGAGGAGCTGGATGCAGAAGGAAGATGAGTTCATGGCCCTGGAGGACAAGGCAAGACATACCAGCTGGTGTCATGGCCATAACACAGAAATGCACTCAGTTTACTGTAAAGCCGCGAGTTCTCCAGGTTGGCTAGAGCAGGTCGTAGGGAATGAAACTGGGATGTCAGAGTCAGGCTGCAGAGAGCACCACATGCCAGGCTAAGCAGCTTTACCTTTGTCCTCTATTTTAGGTTCTCAAATTATTTTGAGCAACAGGCAACGTAACCAAGTGAAGTTTAAAAACAGCTGGGAGATGTATGAAGGAGTAATTGGACGGGAGAAACCAATTACACATAAAAGGAGAAAAGCGATTCTCCTGTCAAGCTATGAGCCAGAGGTAAGACCACGTTTGGCTCTGGAAAAAGCAATTTGGAAGAGATTTACAGATTATTTACAAATTCAGTGATCTCCTACCCCTAGCTTAGAGTTACCGTTCTTCACGAGGTGACCTGAACCCCACATCCTAATGCTGTCAGATACCATCATTCGCTGATGTCACACGTGACCTTCTGTGGCCTCATCTCTGGGGAAACCTTGGTGCCTGGAACACTCTCCTGTCCACCCACTTCCTCCTGTCAAAATCTGACCTGTCCTCCCACTCTCCTCAATGCTACCTCGCCCATGATAGAAATTCAAATGTGCGATGCATCACCTGGAGAATCTTGATGAAATGTAGATTCTGCTTTAGTAAGTCCCATTGGGGGCCTGAGATTCTGCAGTTCTACCCAGATCCTGGTGATGAGGATGTAAGTGTTTCTTAGGCCATACTTTGAGTAGCAAAGACTTACAGCACATAGTAGGCCGTGTAGTCTGGATCTGTGGTTTTCAAAGTAGGTCTCGCTGTCAGATATGGGCATGGAGGGCCCAGGGCTCATTTTATGGGGCAAATCCTATATAATAAAGAGGGAATATGCAAATTGACCGTCACTCTGGTCAATTTGCACCCACAGCTGAGGCTAAGTTCCCATAACGAGCCTTAAGGAGCAATCAGCAGGGACCTGAGGCTGCAGCCCACCCACCTCCTGCATGGGGTTTGACAGGGGACCTCAGGTCGTGCCTTTCACCTGCAGGGCTTGACAGGAGACCTCAGGCTGCTCCCCAGGCCCTGGCACCAGGCCAGAGGAACTCAGGCTGCACCCTCTTCCCTGGTGCCAGGCTCGGGGACCTCAGACCATGCCCCTTGCCCTGGCCTCAGGCCAGGGGACCTGAGGCCATGCCCCCCACCCCAGCACCAGGCTAGGGGACCTCAGGCTGTGCCCCCTGCCCTGGTACCAGGCTGGGGGATCACAGGCCACTCCTTCTGCCCAGCAGGGCTTGATGGGGGACCTCAGGCCATGCCCCCCTGCCCTGGCACCCAGGTGACCTGAGGCTGCACCCCCCCCCAACCTGGCAGGGCTTGACAGGTGAGACCAGCCAGGCCTGGATCTAGCCCAATGAAGGGGGTCTGTCCAGGTTTGGGTCTCAAGTAATTTTGAGGTGCACGTGGGTGGTTGAAGACTTAACCTTGGGTTCCATGGTGCACCCCAGACTCTGAGAGGAGGAAGATTTTCATATACGTTTTACTCATTTTCTTTAATCTCTGACACTTTTATTATAGAGAAAGGGCAAATAGCAATATTAAAATGTTTCCTCTAATTAATCCCCTTTTAATGTGCACGAATTTCGTGCACTGGGCCTCTAGTAAAGTATAATTTTAGACTTTACTTTTTATATTCGAATAAGTGCTGCTTAGTGGTGGGGGTTCCCAGTGGGAGATTAGGCCCTCTGTCAGTGATTGGTAATTATAAAAGTGCATTCATTCATTCGAGACCACCAGAGGTCACCGCCTGTGAGCCAAGCTCTGGTCTGGGTATTGGGAGTACATCTGAACAAAACAAGCAAACAAATAAAAACTCCCTGTTCACATGGAGCTTCCATTTAATAAGGGAAATATAATGAATGAGACAAGACATGCACATAGTTAGAATTTCTACACTTTTAGGAAAACGTGTTTTTTATCGTATGTCAGTGTTTCCTTGAGCTGGTTATTGGTGTTTCTAGTACTGCTATTCTGCCGTCCATTGTAAACTGATATTAGTGTAGCTGTAATTATCAACTTAATTGTGGCCTGTTTTGTGAATCCGGTGGTGGGTAGTGACGGATGTTCACAGCAGGGTATTTTAGGACTTTACGTTTTCATTGGCTAGACTCTCAGAGACTCAGTTATAAACCATTCGCATCCCATTCCCAACAGTTAGATTGATGTCACTACACTTGATTAACTGGTGACCTGCAACAAAAGTCACAGATAAACCTTCCCGTCAATTGGACTCAAAGAAAATTGCTCATAACAGCATGAAGCAAATTCTACATTTCTATGAGCATCATCAGCAACACTCTGAAAGCAGATTTACCTCATCCCTTGTCAAATTCTGCTTTTCCAGTGACATTTAGTTGTGATCACCAATTCCTTTTTTCACAAAAGGAAGAAATGGGGAGGGCAATTGTGCCTGTTCCCTAAATCCGTACGGGAAGCCTCGGTTAGAGGTCGCAATTTCTGAGGATTTCAGCCATCATCACAGAGTTCTACCACCTGGAGTCGGACTTTTCTGTTTGGTTGATGATCGCATTAGGCACGTGCCTCCTGAGTTTCTGCTTCTCTATTCTTTCTCTTTAAAGTCAGGGGAGCTATTCTGAGTGTAATTTGCTCCTTGTATACTAGCCCAGGGTTTCTTCCCAAGTTTGGACATTTGCAGATGTTGGATGTTTGCCCTTGTTGGGCTCGGTCCAAGTAGACATGATGGATGTCCTGGTAGAAGTTTGGGAGTCCGAGTGACAAGTGGCACCTCACTTTGTCACTTTAAAAATACATTATCTTTTAAAAATATTCTACTATGAGCACATACTATTTTCATAAATGTAAAAGTATTTTAAAAATAAGATACATGCTTTGTTGAGGATGACTAAGTATGGTCTCTCTACTATAACAGTTTTTAAATATTCACTTCTTTTTTAGCTGAAGGAGGAGCAGTGATCTTTTTTTTTATTTCAGAAACTTAAGTACCTATTATGCTGAGACTAGGGTTTAACTGAACCTTTTTACTTTCTGTGACTTAGAAAGGTCCCTGCTCTTCTCAGAACTCTGGGAAGTGTCATGATAATTTGCATACTCCTGGAAGGGGAAGCTCAATTCCCAATCCTTTTCCCCAAATCCCATGGTATTTTCTAACCAATAGAGTGGACCAGCCCAAAGGGCTGATGGGAGGGGACACCACAGAGCTCACCTGGGGAATTCACCTGTGATACCAGGGACAATGGCTGGTGGTTCTGTCTCCACTAGGGGCCTGCAGGTGTCTGAGAGAGCAAGGGTCTACAGAGCATGTGCGGGTGGCTGCAGGTACCTCCACGTCTGGCTGACCGGCCAGTGTCCTGCTGGGTACAAGGCAGAACTCCCCAAATCCGACCCAAATCAGTCCCCACATTTCTAGACCAATCTAACGGGGGAGGAAAGCTCACAGGCAAGATGCCATGGTTTAGCCGAGAATAGAGAACTATAACTGTATTTGTACCCTAAACTGGTGAAATGAGTTTAGTTGCCCTTTTCCTTGGGTTTGCTGCGGGCAAGGCGAGGTGGCAATATTCCCTCAGCCAAGTTCAGTGCAGATCAGGAGGCTGGCTGCTTGTTGATGTGTTCTGAATAAAGCTTGCGCAGCAAGTTTGATCTGCACGGTGACTGCACTGCACATTACAGCTGTGAGTTTGCAGGGCCGTTAACCTGAGGAAAATACTCAGGAGACCCATGGGCAGCCCAGTAAATGGTGACAAAGGAATGTGGCAAATTAGTAAATGCCATGATGCCTCTTTGCATCATGGACCCTCTGATTGGAGAAGAGCCACGCCTTACCTGTGAGGGGAGGCTGGTTGGAAGTTTGGGTGTCCACTCTCCGGGACTTGCTTGAAGGCAGGAGGGAGCTATGGGTCCTGCTTTTACAAAAGCCCTTACTCTAGAGAGAAGGGGAGTTCTTCTACAACTTCTGGGAAGATTTCAGTTGCCCTTAGAAGCCTTCCCAGGCAGGGGGCTGCAGTGTGTAACAGGACACCACAGGCCTTCATTTCTTTGAAATGTGCATCCTGGGGAGGGGGGGGGACAATTTAAAGCACTGGAATGAAACCCACTGAAGAATAAGTAAGAGGAGAGGGGGGAGGATAGGGTCAGGGACAAATAAGCCAAATGCCACGTTGATCTCCATTTTGCTTTAAGGACTCTCATTGGGCTGTATTGGTTTCCTAGGGATGCTGTAACAAAGTCCCACCAACTGAAAACAACAGAAATGTATCCTCTCATGGTTCGAGAGACTACAAGTCCAAAACCAAGGTGTCCACAGGGCCCTGCTCTCTCTTAGGGTCTTAGGGAAGAACCTTCCTTGCCCCCACTTAGCCTCCGGGATCACCACCAATCCTTGGCCCTCCTGGCCTTGGAGATGCATCCTCTCAATCTCTGCCCTGCGTGACACGATGTTCTTCCTCTGTGTCTGTGTCTCACTTTATAAGGACATCAGTCCCTGGATTAGGGCCCACAATAATTTAGTATGACCTCATCTTAACTAATTACATCTGCAACAATCCTACCTCCAAATGCCTGAAGTTTTAGGTGGATATGAATTTGGAGAGAACATTCAACCTAGTACAGTGGCTATACCTCCTTTCAGCTCTATTTGCTATTCCTAATACTCTAAATATTAAAAAATTATCAAGTTAAAAAGAGGACATCTTGCAGCCTGGATTAGTAGACAGTAGACAGATTTTTAAATTATACCTTTTCACTGAATGGGGTCATTCAAGGTCAAAAATCACCTTGCTGGGGTTGGAGCCCACTGATGAATTTGTGTGAAATCGTGTTCCCAGCATTCACAGTACAGGCAAGAAAACAGTTAGAAAAGGAGCTTTCCCTCAAATATGACTTTGGATGTTCCTTTCAGCAAGTTCCCTCTGGAATATCATGATTTGCACAATTCTTCCCTCCCCCTCTGCAACCTTCTTCTTGTTGACAATAATTTCTGGGACGATGGGCATTAAAATAAGCAAATTCGTGCAAAAGTATTGCTGACACCTTTCTGCAGACTCCTTTAGGGATGCCCTTTCTAAACATCTAGACCCTGTATGAAGAATCCAGAAGAAAGAACAGTTACTAGTTAATACCGTGATAACAAGTATTATTTCATCAAAATACAGAGTGCTGTCACACACTCGTGGCCTACACACCAGATATACTAGTACAAGCTGAAAAATGTGGATCACAAGCTACAAAACTATCCAGTTGATAATAAGGAGAGAGAAACAAAAGAGGCATGCTTCCAAACAGTAGAAAATAAAAGCCAAATGAAGTAAAAAATATATTTTCTCAACAGTCCTATTGTACTATAATGTATTGCGGCTGTAATTTACACATCTATCCCTTCATTGTTTTATCTAACGTAGCCCAGTGAGAACACACCATGTCGTCTGGATCTGGTTCCGGGAGAGTTTATAAACATTGCCTATCCCATAAGCCTTAATAGTTTTTGAAGTGACACAAATGCCTTGTAGTCTAAAGAAGAATAGGAGCACAAAAACATTTGTAGGGAAATTTGGCATAAGAAAAAATGGTTACTGGGTGACTTCAACAGAAAACGATGCACCTTTCAGAGCAGTGTCGGAGGGTATCCGATTTAAACCGGGCAATTGGAGCCTTTTGTAACTCTTGGCACCTTGGAGCTCCAAGAATTATCATGCATTGGAGCTATTTTATAAACCTTATAAGTTGTAGATAACTAATAATAAGGCAAAGTAATTGTCTATCGACAATTCTTATCTATCAATACACAATAAATTCTGACTAGTGGAGGCTCAATTGACTTTCCTTCCCCAGGATGAAAAAGCGTTTTGCAACTGCTTGCAAATGCATTTCAATATTCCTGATTTATAACTGTGTTTCTTTTCCTCTGGATTCTCTTTTGAATCAATTGTAATAGCTTTCTCAGCTCTCTCATTTAATTAACGAGTTAAATAAAATCTTTGACACATGTTCATTTTATATTCATGAGTCATGTTGCTTTTTTTGAAAATTATCCTTTAACAGATTTATACAATAAACTACTCCACCATTTTCAGATGGAAAAGAAGCCTTCAATTTTTTACTGAAAATTGAATCTAGCCATTAGATTAAATTTAAGTGAATTTACATATTTCTGGAATAGCACTCTTGTATTAAAGCATTAATCCCTGCATTGATGGGCTGATAGTTCAAGGTTATTAGATGCATTGTTTTTCTATGGTGTCCTCATTTTTTATGACTTCTGCCTGGAAAACTTGCAGACCAGCTCTGCTCCACATTTAGGAATCATTGGGATCGAGTTATGGAAAATGTGAACTCATTTGGTTTGCTTTGTGAATTACTGCATCAAAGCCGAGATTAACAGCAATGTAATTCTAAAAATAATTTATCACTTGATGACAATGCAATAGCTATTTCATTTGAATAATGAGCTCACAATTTACCTTCACAGCATAAGTGAAGAAGGAGCAGGAAAGGGAATGTACCCTTTAGTCCAATCCTTCACATTGGAGGTAGGGACGCACCTGGACTAAAATTCTGGCTGCAGGTAACCTCCTCACCCCCACAACAGGCAAAATTAAGAATACATTACTAATGATTAGAGAGTATGTCTTTGGTATATGTTAGCTGTCAATTTATGTCAATCCATTATGATTACCTCAACAGCCAGTATTCTCTAACTCAGCCCCTACCTATTAATAGAAGATTCTGAATAATTCTTTCAAACTAAAATATTACTAACTTTCAACTTTACCTTTCCCAGAAGGAGCTTTATTTTAAAAGGAATTGCAACCCACACATATATAGTCAACTAATCTTTGAGAAAGATCAAAGGCAATTAATGAGAAAAGATATTCCTTTCAACAAATGGTGCTCGAACAAAGTGACATCCACATATAAAAAAAAATGAATTTAGATAAAGACCCTAGAGCTTTCACACAAATTAACTCAAAATAGATTGTAGACCTAAATATAAAGACAGAACTTATAACCCTGAGAAGATAATATAGAAAACCTATGTGCCTTGGATTTGGTAATGACTTTTTAGGTATTCCATCAAAAGCATAATCCAGCAAAGAAAAAAATCGAAAAGCTAGACTTCTTTATAATTAAAAACTTCTGGTTTGAGAAAGACACTATTTAGATAATGAAAAGATAAGCCATAGAATGGGAGAAAATATTTGCAAAACACATATTTGATAAAGAACTTGCATCAAAAATCGTCCCGGCTGGTGTGGCTCAGTTGGTCGGATATCATCCCATGCTCTGAGAGGTCACCAGTTCGAGTCCCAGTCAGAGTACATGCCCAAGTTTCAGGCTCAATCCCAGGTAGGGGACATGCAGGAGGCAGCCAATTGATGTTTCACTTTCATGTCAATGTTTCTCTCTCTCCCTCCCTCTATAAAAATTAATTTTAAAAAAAGAACACCAACAAATAACTTGTATCTAAAATATACAGAGAGCCTGACCGGTTTGGTTCAGTGGATAGAGTGTTGGCCTGCAGACTGAAGGGTCCCAGGTTCGATTCCGGTCAAGGGCATGTATCTTGGTTGCGGGCACAAACCCGGTGGGGTTTCTGATCAATGTTTCTCTCTCATCGATGTTTCTAACTCTCTATGCCTCTCCCCTCCTCTCTGTAAAAAATTAATATTAATATATATATATATATATATACACAGAGAACTCTTAAAACTCAATAAGAAACCAAATAGCCCAAATAAAAAATAGGCAAAAGATCTGACCACCTCACCAAAGAAGATATACAGACACGCAAATGGGCATATGAAAAGACACTCAATATCATGTTACTAGAGGCCCAATGCATGAAATTCATGCAAGAGCCTTGGCGCCGACCCCAGGCCTGCTGCCGCTGCTGCCGCTGGGGGCTTCTGCCACCTTTGCCACAGCCTCGGCCCACAGTGGCTAATTAGCATATTACCCTTTTATTATTATAGATTAGAAAAATGCAAATTAAAATAATAATGAGATGCCACTATTCCCTAACCTAGTAGAACTAGAGGCACAGTGCACAAATTTTGTGCACTGGCAGGGTCCTTGGCAGCTGCCATCTGCCAGGCAGGGTTTCCCTCCCTTCCCCCATCCAGCCCTGCCCCCTGGTCAAACTCCTGGATTAACTCCCGGTCGAGGGGACAATTTTTATACTATACTTTTATCATATAAGATGACTAAGATCCAAAACACCGATGATAACAAATGCTGACAAGGATGTGAAGCAGCATTCATTGCTGGTGGGAATGCAAAATGGTACAGTCACTTGGGAAGACAGTTTGTCAGTGTTTTATAAAACCAAACATGGTTTTGCCACATAATCCAACAATCATGCTCCTATGTATTTACCCAAAGAAGCTGAAAATCTATGTCCCCACATAAACCTGTAGATGAATTTTTATAACAGCTTTATTCATAATTGCCAATGCCTGGAAACAACCAAGGGTTCTTCAATAAGTGAATGGATAAACTGTGCATAGGAAGATATCAGGGAATTTTACATGTATACTGTTGAGTGACAGACAGTAATCTGAAGTGGTTATGTACTGTATAATTTCAACTATGTGACATTTTGGAAAAGGCAATACTATAGTAAAAAGTATTGCCAGGGGTTTGGGAGGAAAGAAGTGTATGTAGGTGGAGCACAGAGAATTTTGGGGGAGACCAAACTTCTGTATGTTAATACTCCAAGGGTAGGTACATGACAAAAACCCTTAGTACTGTCCAAATAAAGATGACCCCTAATGTAAATTATGGACTCATTTAATAATAATGCATCAATATTAGTTCATCAGTGATAAGAAGTGTAACCACACTAACGCAAGATATAACAGGGAAACTGCATACTGAGGCAGAGGGAGGGGAGGTCTATTTTCCGTGCTATTTTTCTGTAAAACTACAATTACTCTAAAAACAAAAGCCATTCAGAAAGAATCGCACGGTGAGTAAACTGTTTAACACAAAGTGTGAGCTGCTAGTTGTGAACTATTGGTAGCAGGTTTGGAATAAGCAATTTCCCCCACATCTCTTCACCCACGTCACACAGAAGCCAGCATGCCTTCGGTCAGTCACGTGGCCTTGCCAAGTACTATGGAAGGATTTTTTTAAAAAATATATTTTATTGATTTTTTACAGAGAGGAAGGGAGAGGGATAGGGAATCAGAAACATCGATGAGAGAGAAACATAGATCAGCTACCTCCTGCACACCTCCCACTGGGGATGTGCTCACAACCAGGGTACAAGCCCTTGACCGGAATCGAACCTGGGACCCTTGAGTCCGCAGGCCGACGCTCTATCCACTGAGCCAAACCAGTCAGGGCATATGGAAGGATTTTGCTTTATTTTTTCTTCTCCAGACCCATTCTTCTTGTCCATCCTGCCTCAGACTCATTGATGGGCAAACACTAGCACTGAGTCGTGCATCATTCCATATTTCTGCACCCTTTGCTTTTACACATAAAATGTCATCGGATGGCCTAAAAAGAGGGAGATTATCCTGGACTATTGGGGTGGGCTCAATGTAATCACAGGGGCCTTTAAAAGGGAAGAGGGGGGCAAAGAGATGGCGGTGGGAGAGGGACTGGGCCTTGCATTGCTGGCTTTGAAGAAAGATGAATGGGATCTTGAGTCAAGGAATGCAATAACCTCCAGTAGCTGAAAAGAGCAAGGAAACATTCTGCCACAGAACCTAGAAAGGAAGGCTGCCCTGCCAACAGCTCAGTGCTGGCCCAGTGACACCATTTGGAACTTCTGACCTCCAGAATTCTAAGATAATAAATTGTTTCATAAACTAATATATTTGTGGCAATTTGTTACGGAGGCAATAGGACGGCGATATGGGGAGAAAATCACCAGAAAAGATTCTTGGAATGAAGGTGTAACTTACAGGTATAAAATCACTTCAGGAGGAAGCAGGTTAGGGAAGGCAGAGGGCTTTCGTTATTTTTCTTGTCTGATCAGCCAAAAATATATATTTTTTTGGTGTGCTGTCGAATTTTAGTAACTGGTTTACATGTGCCATGAGATGAAAATGGTTGAGAATCACTGTCTAGTGAGTGGTTCAGAGTCAGGCTTGTTCTTATGATAGCTCTGCCTCTAACGAGCTGCTGCAACTTGGTCCAAATATCAAATCTCTCTGTGCCTCCTATCTGAAGTGGAGAGAATAATGCACTACTTCATAGGGCATTACATAAATAAATGGGATACTTAAATGTGTGGTCCCTGTACTTGGTTGCCACGCGCTCAAATGCTGGATGATGATGAGGATGATATAGAAGACATTTCTTATGCAGATTTTAGTAATCATGGGCCATTAAACAATGTTAACCACCGGTTTTATGACTAAATAATCAGTGTAGGAATAAAAAATGTAATTTACTTTGCTTTCTATTATTTCCCAAACACACACATACACACACACACACACATATGCATTTGCTTTTTAAGTTGGTATTGTGTTCCTCTTTTAAGCCAGACCTTGGATTCATCCTTACAAAACCTGCACAGCTGGCCTAAAGCCTGATAATCTATGCTCCTAGGGCTCTGGGGTTGGAAAGTAACCATGTCCAGTCCTGTGGCCTGGGCACACAGAAGGACAGAAAGCGTAGTCACATGAAAGATGGATGAACAGGAGATGCCAGAGATGGAAGGAAATGGGACTTGCCCAAATAGGATTTATTATCACTGTATCCCTCTCCCATCAAAAGCTCCAAACAAATTCCACAACCTCCTAGAGGGAGGTATGCTTTAAACCACATTTTCTCCTTGCTACTAGGGTTCTTACTTCCTGGGGCTAAGGCCAGATACTTGCACATTGTGGGAAGATGGTATATCCTAGTTGCTCATTAAACACAAAATTAATAAGACAAGGTATCACCAGCACCCCAATAGCAAACAACAGCATAAAAGGTTTGTTTCAATAAGGACACGACCAAGTGATTCACATGAATTGTGGAGACACAGAGAACACAGGTGGAAGCCAGACAAAGGACAATGCCCCAGAAGGAAGTATAAACACAAATGCCTCCAGTTAACAGAAAGGCTGTGTTCCAACCCTGATTCTCTACTGCCTTGTGTATTAAATGTTACTCCGTTTTCCAAAAAAAAGTATATAGATTATCACTTAAGAACTCAAGATTGTAGAGAAATTTTGTTTTTCAACTCTGGGTAGAGAACTCATACTGAAAAATTATTTCCAGGATTTGGTTATTATAAATAAAACTGCTGTAAACATTCATCTACAAGTTTATTTTTCGGCATATGTTTATATTTATATCAAATATCTAGGGTGGAATTTCTGGGTTACAGGGTAGGTGTAAATTCAGTTTAAAACTTCTATTATGAGCGAGTAATAGAGACCATGAAGTGAGGCTGGTGTTTAAGTAAAATCAGGTTGGCTAAAATGCAAAGATTTTTTCTTTTTGTGTCTACACTAAATTTTTTTCATCAGCAATTTTACTTAAACATTCTAGAAATTTTTCACATAGTTTCAGCCTTCAAAGTGGACTCTCCCCTAAATCAGGGAGTCTCTCGACTGCCGAGAGGTTGGGGTGCTCTTTGTGAGAAGGTGACTGCTCTGCTGACCCACTCTGCCCATTACTCACACCCTTCACACCTCTTTCTTAACCGAATTTCTACATAAAATGTTTGTTTGGGGGTCTGGCATAAAAAGCTCAAAATCATTGAGATGCACCCTATGAAAAGCTACTATCTCCCCCATCAAAACATTTTTTAAGCCAGATCAAAAATAATTTTATCTTCCATCCTGAGGGAGAAGCCTCTTCACCAATTGCCAAATAAATATTCTAGGATTTTGTCCAGTCTGCTTTTATTTCCAAGGTTTGCTTTTAACCTAAAAGGGTCTATGATGCATGACTTTTCAGTGCTCCTTCCGTTAACTGAATCAGTCGCCTCATTAAAGACTCTGACAGAGCCATGTCAAGTTAGCTGGGCTGGAAACAAATACTGCTAATCCAAATAGTAACCGACTTCCTAGAGACACTGAGACCACAGCCCACACGTGTTAGAACAAGGACCCAGTGTGCCATGCACAGGGCATCTCTGGTTTAAGCTGGCAAGCCATCAGAGATGTCAGGGTCCCTGCATAGTATGATCTTTTCACAAGGTCACATTCATAGCACATGTTTCAGTGGGGTTTCAAATTTGATTAGAAGGGGAAATATTTGATTTGCTAGTCTAAGCTTTTAGCAATATGGGAAACTAAAATCAAATTTCCTCTGTTGGAAAACGCTCTTGATATAAACAGGGATTTTCAAAATCCAAAAGGGGGACTCAGCACTATTAGCTGAAATGGATATACATATGTATTTATAGCACCTGTTATAAAAAAAATCTCAGTGCCCTTCATAGGAAGGCCATGAGAAAAAGCTTTTTAGTAACTGAAAAAGAAAGTGTAAGACAGACCTAAAGCAGAAGTCTCCACTTTCTAGTCATAGGTTCTCTTATTTATGGAAAGCTTTTACCTACAGGACAAGTCAATATATTCTTGTCACTGAAAGTTCGAGTCTGAAATTTCAAATACATTGTTATATTAAAATTAGGCACTTGAAAGAGATAAATCTTTTAATAAAAATTTTATTTCTCTGTAAATACAAAGTCCAACATCAACAAACAATAATCCAGTGGAAAAATACTTAGCCATTAACATTGAAAACTTTTTTTAAAAATTTAATAAATAGAACTTTGGCATTCAAAATTCTAGCTGTAAACCCTATTAAAAAACAAAACAAACAGAAAAACAGCCCCTTTACAAAAAAGAGGCAAGAATGACAGATCAAAAGGCATAAGCCAACCAGTGGCTCCACATTCTTTTTACAAGGACTGTATTTCAATTAAGTCATGACCTGTATTTACACATGAGGTATTCTGGGGGGTTCAAAACTGAACCTCGTTTACAAAAACCACCAGCCATAGTAGCTGATGACACACTCTGCTGTGCTTTTCGTGTGACCACCGAGCACCTTCCCACTCTCACTATCACACCAGCGTGATGCTGAACTGTACGCTTATAGATTTAAATAACTACTCATACATATATGTACACACGCATCCACACATGACATTCCAAAGGGGTTTCCTGCTCACAATATGGGGAAAGGCTGGGTTCCAAAGACATATATCCGACACCTCCTGTCATGTTTACTAAGTCGGCTGCCTCGTAATGAAAAACTGCTCCTTGCTTTAAAAAATTGTTAATGAGTCTAACGAGGTGCGATAGTCATCAACATTCTTAAAGCTCTTGTAAAAGAGAAATGAGTGCTTACTGCAGGCAAAAAGGCACGAAAGGTTCTCTCTGTATGCAGCTGCAAGAGTGTTAATGACTTACTGAATTGAAAATACATTCCTAATTTACTCAATCCTCCTCTAAATAAGAAAGAAACTCCAAAATCTTTCCCCTTCATGATTAAATATTATTAAATGTATAATATCATCATACAGCAATATACCACCATGGCATTTGGGGGTGAATTTGGAAATTATAAACCAAATAAATAGTTTTTCTTGCTTTGTGAATACTGAAAAGAATTAAGAATGGAAATGAAGTGAATTAGTTTTGGCTCAGAGAGCTATAGCTACTGGCAGTTTCAAGTGATACGGTCTAAGTGAGCATGGTTATGAGAACTGCTTATTACTGTAATTACATATCTACAACGATAAAGATCTATGTAAGAGGATGCCAATAACCCAAACTAAAGGTATGGCTGAGCTGAACTGCGCTATGTAAAACCACAGTCCAAGTTCTCAGCTGCTATTCAATGAACTATGACTGATACTGAAAAAATGTTTTCCCAATAAAGTAGTTCCTTTAAAAATATCCTCCAAGAGATTCATTATAAGTCTTGAACTATCACAACATTAATTTATAAGCTTATCCATAAGTCATAAATGTACAATACCTATTTTAGCAACACTTCCTAGCCCTTGAGATTGTCCCTAACAAACTACTAAAGAAATCTAATTCAGTTTAATCACTGTCATAACCAAAATAAACTTCACTAAATATAATATTGTTAACATTAAATATCGCATCCTATTTCAAATATAAAGCAGGGCCATTCTTCTTAAAAGAAAAGTTCAGGCATGAAAATATCCAGTCAATTCACTGAGGCTTTTTAAAATGAAAGACCACTGCAAATTTACTAACAATTAACTAGAGCCATCCTTTTTTCCTGACATCAAATGAAAAGGCAACCATTGTGCCTTTGATCTGCACAGGTAGTTTGGGTATTTTACTGATACCACTGTTACTTTATCTCTGCTTTAATGTGATTGAGGCCAAAGAAGTTCAACTTCAAAACCCAGAAGACTAAGAGTAAATTTTGACAATACACAAAATACTTCCTTAGAAGACAAGCATTTAATCACAAAAGCATAATTTAAAAGTTTTCATATCTAAGGAAATTTTCATATAGATTTACTTTAAAATTAGGTTACTTTGCACCTCAGACCTGTATCACTATAATAACTTCCAAGAGTACCCTCGTTCAAACTGACACAAGAGACTGTCTTGGGAAGAGGCATTTTCTGAAAAATGAAAATCAAAATTAAATAGTGATGAATTAATATACTACTAGTTTGATTTTCTCCCAAAATATGCTCCAAGGCCATCCACTTATCTATGTCCTTTCACAAACTCCAGACTCCAAGAGATTAGCTATACTTAAACTATCACATCTTAATTTCCTTTTTCAATCGAGTGTTATACATTTTGGAAAATGAAATTGAGTGTTATACAATTTTGGAAAATTGTTAATTTCTTAATAAGTTAAATTTTCTTTTACCTCAAGATATATGAATTTGGTGCAATTCTATAAAAGTTTTAGAAAACTTATTTTAAAAAATAAAATATTTTATCCCAACTAAGCCACAAACAAAAATGTATCTATAATAGATTAAAACAAATGACCATAAAATCCCCAAACATATACTAAAAAACTAGGAGATATTTAAGCAAGAACTAGTGACCCAAGTAAATCAGTGATTACTTGCCCATTAGTACTACATTTTAGAGTGCCTTAATTTCCAAAATTGTGAAGGTTGGGGCGGGGGGTGGGGATTCTATTAAAAGAGAATATCAAAATACATGCTGCATTTAGATGCTACTTCCTACTTTACTATAAAGGGTCATTTTTATAGATATTAATTTTTACAAGGCAGAATTCTTTGCCTCAGATTTTGGGCACAACTTTCCTACTCCCTGAATATCCTCACCCACCACCATTAGAAAGCAAAGGAACACATGAGAAAGCCAAGTTCTTACTAGTGCTCAGTCCCTCCCGACTAGGGCTAGGGGCCTCGGGATACAGAATCACTCCCGTGCACTGATTTCTCAGTGCCCAGATCATAGGAAGTAAGAAGAGCAGAGAGGACTCAGGCACTGAACAGAGGGGAGTCTGTTCACAATGCATTATAATTGACTCCTGCAATATACCTAATAGTAACTTACTGAGAGCTGTATGTAAACCTAAACCAAATGCTGACCTGGGCAGTCTTCTTCAAGGCCTTACGCCACGTGTTTACATTGCTGAAAATATCTAAGAATAATCTCTTCTGGGAGCAGCCTTTATACCAGGATATAAGCCTGGCAAGAAAACAGACATGTGATCTGCTCTTATCTTGCTTGACTCACACCCCTTATTCCGTCTACCTCTTGTGTCTTAACTTAATGAGACTTAGCTGCATCAAAGAAAACAAACCAACTTATAAAGGACAATGACTGTCATAACAAAGTATATTCAAAACAATGTAATGAATGCTCTGAAGGAAACAGAATATATAGTCCTTCCACATTACCTTCCACATTCCATAAAACGGGAGATACCATTTGGAAGTTTAACTGATTGTGTGTCTACTTAAATAACAGTTCCATTTCTTAGTGATAGCATGTACTCCAGTAGAACTAACCTGACCAAGTCTGTATTCTATGAAAACGCCTGTTTTTAATGTACCTTACATAATAAAAGGAAATGAAATATCACCTAATTTAAATTTTGTTTTCTGCTAGTGATGATTCAATTATAGAGGACAAGCTGGCTTTTTCTTAAAGTACTTTCAACTTTAAAACAGATATAAAACTGTTAAAATGTAAACATTTGAGATCTGGATAAATAGGCTATTGTTCCAGAGTCACTTTGTTAATCTTTTACAAGAATGAAGGGAGGCCTTAAAAGGTCTGCATTAATTATATATGGCTTTGCTTACATTAAACAAATGTATATAACATATAAGTAGAAACCACAAATAGTAAGGGATATGTCAAAATTAGTTCAAATTATGTTAAACTGCCTGTGATATGTACTATATAATTTTACTATGCTAGTGAAAAAGATCACATCAAAATTTCACACCTTTAAGGCAATCCATAATCCTTCTGGGGGAAAAGCTGACCTATCTACAGCACTACAACCACCTCAACCCCACACATCATCATCTCGGCACACTGGCTGTTCAAAACACAATGGGTTTGCCTCCTGTGCTACTATTAGGACACTCGCCTGCTGTGGGAACTCTTGCTCAACCAGCCTTTGAAACCCCCAACACAAGCTTCTACATAAAAGAAAAAAATACAAGTGTGTGCCTTTCTCAGAAGCTTTGCTCTGCCATAGACATCCTTACTATTTTATGCATAAACGCATACGCGCATGCACACACATGCACATGCACACACACATATTCACACAAAAACACATAGGATAAAAAGAAATCCTCCCCACCACCACCACCTTTATCTAAAGGGCACTCTTCACAGCTTGGTCCTACCCTCAGTAGTTTGATAATACAGAATTTTTTCCCTTATGTACTTAATCACATTTTCAAATGGTAATTTGATTGTTTGTCCTGATTAGATAAGCCCTTTGAGACCACCTTACATCCCCTTTCCCACCAACGAAAGAAATGCACAGAAAAAAGATCCCATGTGCAAGTTATGTCACTTGCAACTTTCCAACATGGCGCCTTCAGAGACGAGATGAGACTGGGTGCGTTCAGGGTGGGTGGCCGTAGACGAACATGGATCCTAAAAAGAAATGTGAAGACAAACACAGCAGCACTTAAGAACAGGTCATTATTGCTGTGGGACCAACACTTGATCACTGAGTGATGCAACTGTCTCCCATGTCCTGAGCATAGCGGTCTGAGATGGTAGTCCTTAGTTCATCAATGTCCCTCCGTAACTGGCATACATCGGACAGTTTTTTAGTGAGTGTTTCTGGGCTGTGGTCATTCTCAGTCTCTTCAGCTGAACAGTTCAGTGCTGGAAATAAAATATGGAGAGAATGTCTCACATTTTTTTGAACAAAGGCATTTTAAGAGTTTCCACTTAATTTTCATTGGCAATACAACATTGTTCACAGAACACCATTCAGGGTCAGATTCAAATTATGCATCATACATTATTAAAAAGGTCTTGTCTACTCGGTCCTTTCAAACTTTTGTTAATTAAAATGTATTAAATTCATACAGTAATGCACACAAACTCATGTTTAATGGATGACAGTATTCCAAAAGTAGGAAAAAATGACCCTCTAGCAACTCTATTACAGCTTACCAAGACCACTCCGTTCTTCCCATTTGAAAACAATCTGAAAATCATTTGCATAGTGAGGGTGATACCTCACAAAAGTAGGTTTGTTGGCATGAAAACAAATTTTCAAAATATATGGCAAATATATATATATTGAACTGAGACCCCCTAATCCCAAGCAATTGAATTAGGCTGATTGCTAGGTACCCAATGGCTGATGAGGCCCTAAGCCAGATAGCTTTTAATCATTTACTCCAGTTCCTTTCTTTGTCAGCATATCTCAACATAAAAGCAAAAGTGGAGCCAGTGACTGTAAAATAAACCTTTCTTTATATCTTCATTGACCTTGGTAGCATATTAGAGACATAAGAGTCAGATAACTTATTTTAATGAACAGTAATTGAATACCTACCATGATCCAAGATGTTGAGGTCAGCAAAAATAATGTAGGGTAACCCCGCAAAATGTACACACACACTTTGAATAATTATAAAGGCAGTGTTTATTAAAATACATTTCATTTTCAAAACTGAGCTATCAGCTGTTTAAAGTATATATACATTTTTTTGGGGGGGGGCACATCCTGTAGATATAGTGGCTTATTCTTTCATTTTATTATTTTTTTAATCCTCACCTGAGGACATGCTTCCGGGGAGCGGAGGGGTAGAGACAGGAGGGGATGGAAGGGGACTGGAGGGGAGGGGATGGGAGAGAAAGAAACATGGATGTGAGAGAAACATCTATTGGTTGCCTCCCATATGTACCCTGACTGGAGAGGGGACAGGTTCACTGGATGGGCCAAGTAAGCAGAGTAAGCAAAGATATAGAAGCAGAAAACCAAATAGTCTGACAGAATTTGAAAAACTTCAAGAAAATCAGTAACCAGCTCTAATGTGGTAGAGCACAAATTATGAGAGAGGAGAGTGCCAAGAAATAAGGCTGAAGAGACAGGTGTGAGCTACCTGTTTATACTTTGGGGAGTGTAAGTATTAGGAAGTCCACAGATCACTCTAGCAGCACTGTGAAAAATGGACTGGGGGAGGGGCAAGATGGTTGACAGAGAGACCAGTCCAGAGGAAAGCTTGAATTAAGGCCACAGTGCAATGAAGCTGTAATGGCAGAAATATACAATAGGAGCAGGAAGAGACTGGTAAAAACGACAGAGTCCAACTATCCTCAATATGCATAGGGGCCAGGGATTGTGTATGGGACACACAACAGAGGAAAGAGGATTAAGTCCAGTTGGGGTGATAGGTGGATGGTGGTGCTACTCACTGAGAGGAAGAGTTGGTTTACAGAGGGAGGAGAAGTAGGCTCTGCTTTGGACCTACTGAGTCTGTGATGCCTATTAGACAGCTGGTTCTAACATACAAGTCAATATAATCAGGAGCCCAGAAGGGTCATTCAAGGCAGAATAAGAGATAAATGTCTGTATGGGTCAAAGGTACAGTGATAACAGAACACAGCAACAGGATATTAATAAGATTACTCCGAGAAAACATCTAAAAAGAGAAACAAAAACCCAACACGAGGTATCTGAGGGAGCCCAGTACTTCAGGGGCAGAGAATTCCGTAGAAGTCTGAGACTGAGCAGTCATGAAGGTAGCAGCAGACCCTAGAGAGTGGCGTCATGAACACCATGATGGCAGAGCATTTAAGAAGCATGGGTGAACAGGGCCAACAAATAACCCACAGAGTGAGGAGATAGGGATTCGGAAGAATTAGCTGTACAATGTTGAACTCCAAGGAAGAATTCTGGGGTTAAATTGTAAAGACTGGAAAGAGTATTCATGGAGAGGTGACCGTGGCAATGTTCTTAAATCTCCCTTTTATTCATAGTAAGATAGCCCTGGCCGGTTTGGCTCAGTGGATAGAGCATCGGCCTGCGGACTGAGAGGTCCCAGGTTCAATTCCAGTCAAGGGCATGTACCTTGGTTGCGGGCACATCCCCAGTGGGGGGTGTGCAGGAGGCAGCTGATCGATGTCCCTTTCTCAGCGATGTTTCTAGCTCTCTATCCCTCTCCCTTCCTCTCTGTAAAAAATCAATAAAATATATATTTTAAAAAAAGATAGCTCTCTTATCCTATTACTGAAAACATTAACAAATTATTATATAAAAGTGTATAGATGTAGGTTACAGAATAAGGGAGAGAGTGACCATCTCTGAAATGGTGGAGAAAATGAGTTCTGACACTGAACTTTTGCTTCTTGTTCCAAGAGATGATTGCTAACTGAGCCACACCATATTCACCCAGCAAACTCCTCCTTTAAGATTCAAGTCAAGCCCTGAGCAGTTTGACTCAGGGGACAGAGCTTTGGCCTGTGGACAAGGGCTGTGTTCTCATTGTCTGCATTACCATGCCTGGACTGGAGAAGGCATTAGATGAATAGGAGGAAAATTCTGCTAACATCTCAGCACAGTTTCATGTTTCATTTAACAAGTGATACACTTTGATCAAGAGTATTATGTATTTGGTTATGATACAAGATGGTGGAATCTTTTTTTCAAAATATATTTTAATTGATTTATTACAGAGATGAAGGGAGAGGGATAGAGAGTTAGAAACATCAATGTAAGGAAACATCAATCAGCTGCCTCCTGCACACTCCCCAATGGGTATGTGTCTACAACCAAGGTACATGCTCTTGACCAGAATCAAACCTGGGACCCTTGAGTCTGCAGGCCGATGCTCTATCCACTGAGCCAAACCGGTTAGGGCAAGATGGTGGACTCTTTACAAAACTGGAGAAAAAAACCTAGTCCCCTCTCTAGGTACACATTTACTATATTATTAGGTAATTACTCAATACAACATGTTGCTGCATACATGACCTGACTCTATTCCTACCTCCTCACTGAAGTCCTTCTCTTCTGTACGAAAAGGAGACTAACACATCACTAATAAAATTGAGAAGCACATGCAGAAAAGAGTGTTCCTGCAACAGCAGCACAGAAGGGACGTGACACTGGGAAATCCTGTGGCAGCTGTCACAACTCTGTGTGGAGAAAGGCAGAGCGAGGCAGAATGGGTGGTGTCACACCGAAAGGGACAAAGCCAGCAGGTGTGCATGATAAGAGCAAGAGACCTGTAGGCCATGAAACCTCCACAGAACAAACGCTGCAGAGGAAAGCGAGGGAGGATCTTTTCTCCAGTATCTTCCAGTGGACAGATGGCTGGGTCTGTTGAAAGCCAACAGAATTATCACATTTACAAGAGCGGTCAGGAAGCCGCACCTATGCTCGCTCCATCAGGGATCCGCACAGCTCAGCATGCAGGCAGATTTGCGGCGTCTGGCAGGTGCCGTTCCTTATCAACTATGGCCATGCTCACTTCTGTAAGCATGGTTAAGTCCTACCAATGATGTAAAAACATGTATTCACGACCCACAGATTGATTCAGAGATTTAGAAATCTACGTAGGAAAGGAGATTAAAAACAAATACGGTGGGGGAAGATCAAAGGGGGTGGGGGGTAGGAGACATATGTAGTACTCTTTGTAATACTTTAAGCAATAAAACAAAAATTATATAAAAAAAAAAACAAATACGGAAAATGCAATCCGAAGTTCCTAATTCATGAAGACCGGTTTCTAACAGTTAAGCAATACTGGAAGGACAAGTCGTGGGCCACTTACATCTGATTCCCAGTAATAATGAAAGATTCGGCTCCTTGCCCTGAGCACGCTGATTAAGAATACTGCACAGTGCCTTCAAGTCAAACAAACAATAGGACATCTCCTTGAACAGCTGGTCAATCACATTCAAATCAAAGAGTGGTCGTTTGGAAAGAACCGTCTGCTGCCTGGGTTGGTCTGCTTCCTGGCCCTGATCCAACACAGAGCACGTCTCTTCTGTGTGTCTTTGGTTCTGCAATGGATGAAGAAAACATGGTTAAGACAGAGGAAAGGTACTCAAAAGCCATACAGGTAACATTTCCCCCCGAAGTCCATAAACAAAACAGCGGAATATTATATGCACATTAACCAAATTTAGTGAAGAAAAAGAGAAAAATAATTTAAATAATGGAACGGTTCCTCTGCCCTACTGAGGAAATGTAACTCCAAACCATCTTAGTTTCTAGGAGTCTCTCACATACTGAGCGTCTTGGTCGTATATGTATTTTTCTAAAACAAGATTTATCCTAAGAACAAAACGAACCACAAAAGAACTTACACCTCATCCTATAGTTTTATGGTATTATTAGTAGCAATAGTGATTTAGTTACTAAGTATTATGTTGTTATAGTAACCAGAACCTAAATTTTCAGTGTAAGAGAAAAATACAACTAAAAAAATCGAAGGAAAAAAGACCCTGAACAACTCTAAATTTTTAAATTTGAATTATCAATATGACTCATGATTTACTACACTTCGAGAAAGTTACCCTCACTTCATCCCCCACATTGGCATCATCTACTCATCCTGAAAAGTGCTCATGCAAGTTAAGTTTAATTAGCTTTTCAAACGGGACTGTATTTCAGAATAACCAAATAGCCTGTGTTGATGAGGAAAAGATTTTTTTTAAAAAAGATGAGTGCCAGCTAGTAAATGTAAAAGGAATGATGTAATTAGAAAAAAATACCATTCTTTTAATAATCTAATGATGCAGATAATGATCACTGGTGGATACTAAAACCAACAAAGTAAAGGGTGCTGGCAAACTACATATTCACACAGTTGCCTAAGCATCACCCACAGAATGCCTGCTGTTTGCAGAGGTTCTAACATGACACTGGAAAAAATCGGTCTGTCACCCCTTGCCCCAATGAGATCGAGTACTGGTGTCACTTACAGTAAAATAACCAAACATATATAATGCGATGATGTGAACAACACCTACAAAAAATGCTGACCTAAATCTAATGACACCGTTAGCTCTAACTTCTAGCTCACAAGAAAATAGAGGAGGTAGAGAACAAGACAAATGACACTACGGGGAAGCAATCAGACAAACCTAGAAGTCTGACAAATAAAAGTCTACAAGACAAACAGGCAGTTTTATCAACAAGTCACTAACATGGGAAAAGGGGGCCTTAGGTTTATAAGACAAAATGAAATGCAACTCACTGTCTTGACTGAATGCTAGTTTCAAGTCATTATAAAAAGCATTTGTAAAGAAGTGGAATATAGACTGGGTATTATCAAATATCAAGACATATTATTCTTACTGGGTGTGACAATTGTGATATGGTTATACAGGAAAATGTCCCTAATTTTTGGAAATACATTCTTAAGTATTTAAGTGCAAATGTCACAATGACAGTTACGAACTAAAATGAAGTATTATCTGTGAAACATGTCCTGAAATGCAAGCCAAGTAGTTCATCTCATAATTAAATGAAGGAAATGTAATCTGTTCCAATGACAGGGTCAACACTGCATCTTCCTTAAAGATTCCCTATGGTAATTTTGTACATTCAATTTATGCCTTATTTGATGATTTTGGGCCTAATCTCTATCTAACATTTGACTTAGAGTCATGTCTGTGAAATTGTATTCTAAGACAAAAAAATAAATTGGTCTTTTTATTATAATTTTAGTAAGAAACATAATAGATTTAATTAATTGGCACATCAAAATCAAGTCTTCAAATTAAAAATGTTTTTTGAATATGTACAAAATAAGCATTTGCTTTAACTTAAATAGATATTGAATCGTCCTTTGAACATAATTTGAATTTCTTCTACTCACATCAAACAATGTTTTTGTTAATCTCTGCAGGCTTCTTTCTTTCTTTTCCAGCTCTTCCATCATCTTGTGAGTGGTCAGCTTTTCTTCAGAAAGTTTCCCTTGCATAGACTAGAATAAAGAGCATTGTAAACAAAGCATGTTAAAATTGAAAGCAAAATGCAATCTGGTAAGTAACAAAGAATATTGATTCTGAATAGTTTAGGTCTATCATCCTCCCCAGCCCCTTGGAAGATGAAGTGCTCACGTTTAAGTCAAACCATGTTACCTCTAGAGCAGATGTCTAGAATGGGATTAAAACACCATCTTTTCCAAGAACATTTTAATCTGGGTAAAATATGTTAAATCTACATAATACATAAACAAATACTTAAAGTCTATGTTTGGATAATACAGGAAGAATCATATAGCGTTATTACGAAGGAGAAGGCTCTTGCCATCACAGTGGGCTAAAAATGGACCACTGTCAGACCTCCCACTGGCAAGTGAACAGGCAGAAGTGAGGACGACACCGCATAAACTAATTCAAGCAGATCATTTTGGAAAGAAAATGAAAAATCCTATGAAGTTTTTGAAATGTATTCCTATCTAATAAATATTATTATAGTAATAAAAATAATAAAAATAAAAGTCCATTGTCTTTAGATCATAATGACTAAATGTGTGTTTAGTAATAGAGATAGACTACATCTAATTAAAACAAGGACAAGTAAGTAATAGACAATCTTCACAATTTTCTGAAAAACTGATTTACTGAGTAGCATTTCTGTTCTAAAAAACTGAAAGGTTAATATTAAAGAATTTGCAACTTCATCTCAAGTGCTATTAATCTTTTCAGATACACACACACACACACACACACACACACACACACACACTTTAATATATTTATGTTGTGTAACCTTTAAGAGTAAATGGGCAAGTAGCTGAATTAAAATGAGCACAAAACATTTCTTACCTGAATTTCTAAAACCATTCTATTAATCTCATCTTGTTGGCGGTCTATTACCTAAAACACAGAAAACATACCAGTCTGACTCAATTTTTTTCCATTGCTTTTTAAAAGTATTGGTATTTCAAGAAAACAAAGAAAATCACAGGAAATTGTAAGTGTTCTTAAAAATTAGGGTGTAATTTTTTAATAAAAGTATTCATACCAAGTATCCTTTAAATAGCCACATATGTAAAATTGCAGAAGTCTTCCTACTTCTTAATAAAAATTTTCTCTAATGCAATTTACAAAAATAACTTTGAAACAGACTTAGAATAATGTAGGAAGAAAAAAAATATCCTTTTGTTTTTCCTAAGAATACAATTTCCCGAGTTTGGTTTTTATTTAAGTTTACTTAAACAGGTAATTTATTTCCAAATAAAAACATGCAAACTAAAAATTCCATCAGCTATTAAATATTATAAAAAATATAAATCACATAACTCTAAATTATGTATCTATACATATGACCATGACCACATAGTATTGCTTTCTTGTTATTATGAAAGGTATGTACTGACCTTATTAGCATTCTCATTTTGTTCTCGCAGGTTATCATTTTCAGTCTGAAGCTGTTTTGCATCTAACATAGGAAGGCGAATTCCATCTTCAAGGCATCTTTCTACCTTTTGTTGCAAACTGTTTTAGAAAAACAATTATATAGAGAAAATGGGCTCTATATGCTAACTCTGGTAGAAAATTTCAGCATAAATACAGCCCCTTCTGAGGGTCTATTTTTTAATCAAGACTTACATATAGTACATAAATAAGTTTGAGTACCTATAGTTCATGAAAGTAAGAAACATACTGGAGGCTGATCATCTCTTCAGGAATGAGACCAGAGTCAAGTTGCTTAGAATGTGGCATCCTCAGGCTCTCATTATCCTAATCCGAGCTCTTAAGTCTAAACCCTCTTTCCCCCCACTCCCCCGCTCCCACCAAAATCAGAGTTGCTTGGTTAAGATGATTGTGGTACGGCGCCTAAGAATATGAATACACATCTTTTGCCCTTCATTCTGAGCTCAGGAAAAGTCTGTAAAGATAGTGTCGCCTAAACCGGCAGAATTATAGTTCTCCTTTATTAATAAGAGCAACAATCTAATATATGTATTACTTCACCTAACAGTTTCTCATGCTAGCCAGGAAACAGAAGTTGCGTTTTGGAAGAACAAAAGACAGAAGACCCTCTTGCATGCATGCACAGGAGCATAATCAGTGGACACGGGAAACTGGGGGTTAGGGAGGAGGGCGGGGAAGGGCAGGGGGAAAAAATGGAGATCTATCTATCATCTGTTGTAATACTTATCTATCACTTGTTGTAATACTTTAAGCAATGAAATAAAAAAAAAGGGTAAATGGGAGGATGGTATTGGCCCTAAGAAAGGTAGAATAGTCATGTTTGGGTTAAAAAGAATTATAGCATTTACAATAATGACCAAAACCAAAATATAACAGAAAGACACTTAGGAATAGCTCCACATTAGCTTGTGATCATACTCAAGAGTTACAGAATACTAAAAGAAACAGACTTCATCTTATTTGGGTTTTGCTATTTTCATTATTTTTCTCCTTTCAAGTATTATGGATATCCTGTATTTTCTGCCTTTCAAAAAAAACAAGGGCGCATCTGTGATCTTGCTTCCTGACAATGTCCTCAGTTTGGTTCAATACATGCTTATAGAATTTCAAAAGAGAAATACCATATTCAGATTGTGGACAAAGATTTGACAGGCCTAATATACAATATGGACTTCAGATGTGTTGGTAAATAATGGCACTAGAGAAGTTATATGTATTCCAAGTGTAGTGTACTGCTTTGTAATATATTACCTGCCATGAAAAAATTTGCTTTCTCAGTCTAAAAGTGAAAAACACATTATTTCAATTTCAGAATACATTTTTCGCCCAATGCAGTTAGGACACAACTATGTATTTATAACATTCCAAAAGACATAAAACTGTTGAAGAATGAGCCAACAATGAGGAAGAGAAAATGTACTGTTAGGGAAAAATACCAAGTTAAGTGTTCTTTCATGTATCCATTCTTGTTTTCTTTATGTTATAAAGCATGCTCACTTAGAAAAGTAATAAATCTCTTGATCAGTAAAGGTATCAACTATTGCATTATTAGGGATCACACTCACATATTTACTTACTTTACTAATATGAATACTTTTCTCATTTCTTTTGAAATCTCAAAAGTTCTTATGTATTCATAAAGCAGGGAACTTAAGAGATATTCTACAAAACAGAAAACTGTAATGATATAAATCAAAGATACATATACATCTGCGGTTCTGGCTCTTAAGGAATACTGTATCATTTAGCTGAGAAAACAGAAATAACACTCTTGCCCCCAAAGTCAAGTGGCATCATAGCCATACAAGTACTGAAGAATTATAGAAGACCTTCTCTGGTTCTTTGCACCCATTTGAAATCCCGCGAAATTTGCTGGGATAATATCAACTCAGAGAGTATCAAGATAAAATTAGAAAATGGAAAATGTATCCTGAAATGCACTGTACTAAATCTTTCCAAATAAAAAATACCAGTCTCAATGTCTCCAAAAACCTAATAAAAGTGAAAAAGAGAAGGTATAAAACCATATTAAATATGTAAAAGCACACACTGGAACAAAACAAACATTCCAATTACTTTCAAGTGTTCTTAATTCTATATTCATAAAACAACATAGCTTGAGTTTATAATCATAATGCCCTATTGAAAGAGAATAGATACATTACCTCTTTTCATTTTATCAGTAAGATGACAGAAAAAGATATATGGTAGAATTAGTGGAAGTCATAAAGCTATTTTGAGACGAGAGATAGGATATAAGATGTGGAGTTATAAAAAGTTCCATTAAAGAGCAAGATAGCAGAGAATAGGAGAAAAGTAAAGGTAGAATCCAAGTGTATGAATTTTTCTGGAGCTTAGCTTAGAAACACTGAATTGTCCCAGAAATTGGAATTTTCTGCACTGAAATCCAAGGAAAAAAAGGAGAACAGGCACACTTAAGACTCTGAAAGCAGTAAAGCAATATTAACATGGAATCACCAGAAAGATTTTGATTAAACACTGAGAATACACTGAGTTACATATATAATTGATATAAGCATGAAGAGTATATTTCTTAAAGTTTTTTGTTGCTTTGTTGTCTCCTCTATTTATGATCAATAATCTATTAAATTTAAGTTTTACAAGACAGGAGAGTACATGTACATGCATATTTAACACAGTTGTCCAGATTTTTCGGGAATCCAATATTAGTTTCCCAGCATGAATATACTAACAAATAATATTCCCTATAATTCTAACTGCAGTGATTTAAAAGCAAGATCCCACAAGGCAAGAGGTGTTGGTCAAATTGAAAAGTATGTGGCAAGCGGCCCTATCTGTCCCTCGGCTGCAAGGTGAAGAGGAGCCATTACTTGGCTGGACACACCTCACGAAGGAGTGCAGCCTGAGTACCTGCCTGCCCCTCTTCCTGTTACTTCGAGTCTTCACGGATCTCCCTTTGGCAAGACGTCAGTATGTTGCATTAAAATGTTAAACAACAACTGAGACAACCTGTTTTAAGGACATGATTACTTCTGGTTCTTAATAATACATCTTTAAGATAAAAAGAATAAAGAGTAATAATTATGAATGTATTTTAAGTGAAATGCTTTATGAAAAATATAATTTAAAAATAACAAAAGAATCACTGAAGGTTTTCTTACTTCTGAACTGTAGTTACCAACTCCTTTTCTTTCTTTTTCTGGCATATTAACTGTGCCTCTTTGTCTTGACACTGTTTTTTCATCTCTTCAAGCTTTTTTTCCATATCTAGCAAAGTCTCTTGCAAATTCTTGTTTTTTTCTTCTAGAACCTGCAGCTAAGAAGAAATGTTTTAAAGTTCATAAAACATGAAATATTAAATGTCTTTCTACTAGAAATTGTTACTTTGTTCTCAAAGATTAATACACTGGTTAAAATCACACTATGTATTTTCATTTCATCCACTTACTAACACTTTATCTCCTCCTTTGTGTAAAGAGAGTTGGGAGAATGAAATTATGGAGAAGAAGAGAATGGAATCAAAAAGTTCTAGAGGACAGCGAGAGGTGAATGATCTCAATTTGAGGGATTTTTAAAAATTACATTTTTAACTGTGGCAAAATATACATAACAAAAGTTACCATCTTAACCATTTTTAACTATATGTTTCAGTAGTGTTAAGTACATTCACGTAATTGTACAACTAATAATCAGAACTCTTTCCATCTTGCAAAACGAACTTTATGCCCATTAACAACTCCCTACCCACTTCTCCCTCAGCCCCTGCAACCACACTTTGACTTTCTGTCTCTATGGATCCAACTACTCCAGGGACCTCATACAATAGTTATCTCTTTGCGACTGGCTTATTTTACATAAGAAATTACCCTCAAGTTCATCCACCTTGTAGCACGTGTCAGAATTCCCTTCCTTTTTAAGGCTGAACGGTGTGCATATGCCATTCATCCATTGGTGGGCACTAGTTGCCTCCACTATTGGCTATTGCAAATAATGTTATGAACACACATCGTGTACAAAACATCTGTTTGAGATCCGCTTTCAATTCTTTTGGGTATATACACAGGAATGAATTGGTGGATTGTATGGTAATTATATTTTTAATTTTTTGATGACAAAATTATCATTTTCCATAGTGGCTACACCATTTTACAATCTGACCAATAGTGCATAAGGGATCTAACTCTCCACGTGATTGTTGCCAACACTTGCTTTCTTCTTTTTTTTATATTAGCCATATTAATGGGGCCCAGGTATCATAAACCCATGTTTTTAAATCTATATTCATTGCTGTTCCTGGTCATGCAAACTCGTGTCCTCCTCCTTCAGTCACCCTGTCTTAGATATACAAATTATAAATTAACTTAAACAGAGAATGTGTTGTAGGTCTAGAGTCAGCAGAATAGTGGCACCCTGTGGATTAGACCAATGATTTCAACCAGAGCAAGTTTCCCTCCCCGGGGACATTTGAAAACGTCTGCAAACAGTTTTGGTTTGGGGTGGGGAGAAGGACAAAGCAGTGCTATGGACGTCTGGTAGGTAGAGGCCGGAAATACTGTTAAGCATCCTGAACGCACAGGACAGAATCCTACAACAAAAAATTATCCGCCCAAAATGTCAATAGTGCTGAGGCTGAAAATCCCATGATTAGAAAGACTTTTTAAAAAGACTGAAAAATAGGTGATTTATAAATAGGGTTTCAGGAGGACAGGCCCCAGAGCTGGTCGAAAGACTCGGGAGGGTGTATCCTTAAGAAAGGAAAATGGTCAGAAAAGAAGGCGAAGGAGTAAATGGAAATATAAAATATAAGGAAGAATTTGTGGAAAAATTAAGAAGAATGAGGAAAACAAATCAAATATCTGGAAAGATAATAATAATAATAAAAAGGTCTTGTTGACTCTTGTTGGAGAGATCTCACAGAATGCTGGGAAAAGCCTGACTGTGTGAATGCGTGTATGGGGTAGGTATGTCAGACTGGTTTGGAAACCACCTTTGAGAGGACATTAAGTGAGAGAGTTAACACACAGGTTCATTGGGAAGGTGACATTAACAAATAATATGTACTCATGCTTAGATCAAAGTTTCTAATTAAAAGTTAATCCTAAAAACAGCAAATAAACAGATTTCACTTATAATTAGACGATTATATAACTAAAAGGTTAAATTATAGAAGTTTATGAAATTTCTAAAGCATTCAGTGAAAATCTGTTCTTCATGGCATTTAAAGACGAGCACTATTTCCTGTTACCTGCACACTCTGACTCTGTACATCATCTAGAGTTGGGAGATCAGCCAGATACTTTTCCAAGGTCTCAATTCTTCTCTGCTTTTCTTTGTTTTGTTCGGATTCCTTCTGGCATTTCTTTTTCAGGCTATTGATGTATCTATCTCTAGTTTTAAGCTATAAAAAGATTATAAATCTTCAGTGGTTTTGTGCCATCAAAAAATAATAACAAAACAAACATTCCTATCTTAGGCATCACTGAATTCCCCAACAGTTCTAGGTTATAGTTGCTACCACACCAACTCAAGTAAGATTTACTTTATTTCATCAATTCTAATATTCACATTTTTTCAAATTTCATAGCACTGAAATCAACTTTTTGAAATTTTTGTTTTCATTTACAGCTGATGACATCTTTTAAACTGCAGTCAGCCAGATAGCAGTAATAAAGTTTTTATTGTATTATTTACTCTAGTTTTTAATGCCTGCAAATGTGAAAATTTGGTCAAGGCTATTCTTATTTTTGGCATTTCAAGAGTGTTATGTACATGTTGAAACTATGTGTTGAAAATTTTACATTATAATTTGGCACTGACAAAAGTTATTGGGTATTCGGCATGACACAGAAACAGAGCCATGAGGTATAATTTCAAAATCAGTGAAGCAAGTCATTCTCTGGAGGAATGAGTCCAATTCTGATTTCTTGTAAATTTATATCCAAATGTTTTGAATTAAGAAAGGAAGATACTTGCAAATAATTAAAGCTGTTCTGTTACTAACAAACTTGCAAAGGAATTTCTTATCATGGACTAAAGCAATACAATCAAAGCTAGAAGGACTTTCAACAATAAAGATTTTTAAAAAATTAACTAAAAAATTATCTAGGAGGACTTACTAAAATTATTAAATACGTGGGAACTGATAAGGGGACTAGCCATACCAATCCATTCCTCAAGCAAGACCATTGTTAAGGCATTGTGGCACAATTAAGCTTACAGTCTGTGTACTAAAATTACATAAAATAAAGGTGTGCCTTACTATTAATGTCATTTTAGGATTGATGAAATATGTTAGCTGAGCACCTACTATAGAACACATAGAGCACATGACACTAGAAAATCCCAATCTGTGTAGGCCAGACCTCAGATTTCTATGTAGCAATTTTTTTCACCTTTGTATGTAAAATAAACTTTAAATTCCACCTTATATACAAAGCTCTTTCACACTTAAGATCAATTAAAAACAATATGCATATGTAAACAGTTGCCTAAAAAGTGAACTCCAGACTCATATTTATTTACCTTAAATCACCAGTCTTCCAAACATTTAACATTTTTTAGAAGTTTACAGGGTTTTAAAATATTTTTTCAGCCTTTTCCCATTTTCACCAGGGAAATAAATACCAGTAATTAGTGGTATAATAGAATAGTCCTTCATATTTTACTAAAGCTAACACTTGTTTAAAATTCAGTTTCTTTCATGTCTTATCTAATTTCTTCAGGTTCAATGTATAACAAATTTTATTACAGCAACTTCAATTGGAAAAATGAATCACATCTCATTCATTCCATCAGTAACATCAGAATCCATTTATTACCTTGGGTAAGAAGCAAAACTGGTAAGACAGACAAATCCCATTATTTAGTGGGGCTTTCTCAGGACTAAAGGCAAGTGTGCTGGTATGACAACTTAACTTGTGATCTATTACAACTCACAAACTGCTGGCACTGATGGCGACCTGCAAGACCACACAGGACAATTCACTTTCACAACAGGAGGCCTAGATCTCTCTTGTGACTTAACCACAAATCTCAGAGACAGAATTGGGATTTAAGCATAGACTGTGTTACTGAACACTAAAGCCGATGTCCTTTCAGTTCTATACTATGAACCAGATTCCCATAAATTATCTTACAACCAGCTGTGCTGGATCGCTCATCCACAAAGCCTGCTCTTCCTTAGCAAGTAACTGTAAGTGACAGAAGTAAACACAACTACCAGTCTATTTTACTAAATGTTCCAGAATTTACACTTAATTGTGTAAGTGTCTTAAACATGCACAGTGATGTCCTCAAAAAGCAGCCACTGGAATAGATCAGCCAGCCATGTGGTCTTCTACTGAGCAAAGAAGTCCTTGTTTTCTTCTTTTTCTTTGGTCAGACAACTATCTTCTTTGCTATGATGCCAAGCTTGCTGCCCTTGATCACAAGTCTCTGCCAACACTCTCCTACTAGATAGCTTCTGTGATTTGTTAACCACAAGTTGCTAACCCATAACCACCAGGTCTTGTTTTTTTCCAGCCTTGCTCAGTAATGAGCAGCTTTGTTTTTGTTTTATTTTTATTTTTTAACTTCAAAGTTTTGTGTTGTTTCAGGTTCACAGAGGTCACTGAAGTCTGAATTCCAGTAATTATCCCAGGTAAATGAGGCATCACTAATAAATCTTTCCTATTCTATTTATAAAAGTTAAATGTTTTTCCTTCCAGGAAGTATTACGCAACACTAAGATCATTCTTAGAAGGCAACAGGAGGGCAGCCCTGTTTTAGAAGAGGTTAACAAACAAATTTATTTTTATTTCATATATATATATATATATATATATATATATATATATATATATACACACACACACACACACACACACACATATTATTAATCTTTTTACAGAGAGGAAGGGAGAGGGATAGAGAGTTAGAAACATTGATGAGAGAGAAACATCAATCAGCTGCCTCCTGCACACCTCCTACTTGGGGGTGGGGGTGGGGGGTGTGGTGCCCGCAACCAAGGTACATGCCCTTGACCAGAATGGAACCTGGGACCTTTTAGTCCGCAGGCCGACGCTCTATCCACTGAGCCAAACCGGTCAGGGCTTTCTTTATTTTAAATACGATAATTAGAACAAAACAGGTTAGTGAGGAAATGTTTTTCTGTAGATTTTTTACAAATAATTGTTACAACCAAATCATCGGCTTTGGATTTAAATTGTCTTGAATTTTACTCCTAGCTTTTTGACAACTTCTATCTATATGCAACTAGACAAATTTCTCAAATTACTTTTCTCAAAGCTTGAGTTACCTCATTTTTGAAAATACGGCCATAGTATATATCTCATAGGGTTTTCTGAAGGTTAGGATTAAATAGGAAAATGTCCTGAGTGCACATTAACATGATGTCCAGCAAATACAAGAAAGAGCTCACTAAAAAGTAACTTATTATTATGCTTATTATTAGCACATTAAATGTTTTTCTGTAAAAAAAAAATCAGTCTTGATCAGCATTAGTGAAAATACATGAGGAAGAAAACAATGCAACCCAATCTCATGTGGGCCAAAGTGCTGCGCAGCTGATGCATTATCAGCGAGTTATTTTCCAGCTTCTACACTCCCTTCAGGAACTCAGCTCTATGCTGTCTGAGACAAACTTTAGCCTCTACATTTCCCCTTCCTCAAGTTTCCCTGGCATAGACATTTCATTCTTCTTCCTTTCCAAGAGTGCCTCTTCCACCTTGTTGTCTGTTGTCAACCTTTCCCTATTTCTCTTAAGAACTCATTTCACCATGCACCCACTCTGACATCTTTGATATCTCTAATTATTCCTTCTTTAGTCCTTTGTTCTCCAGCCTAGACTGACAGGCAAGTACCCTCTCTATGTTACCCTGACGCATGTGCCTCTCTCCCTGTTCTCCCCACAATAATGAACTTTTATAAGATTTTGCTCACTTCTGGCGGGGTCCACTCATGCATGTTGAAGAAATGTTTTTGGCCTAATTTAACTTCATTAAAAATACTTACCTTTTCCTCTAATTTCTTCTTCTCTTCACTAAATTGGCTTATTCTCTGTTTGAGAAACTGATTAAGCTGTAAAACCTCTTTCTCAGTAGATGCAAGCTTTTGCTCAAGTTCCTCTTGCTGGGAATTGGACACTGGCAGATCTGAAAATGGAGTCTGGAGTGAAATGCTCTCATATTGTGGCTATTAGGAAAGGAAACACAGGTAAGATTTTAAAAGCTTACTTGTCTTGAATAAATGAAATTGGAAATGACGTAGAGTTCATATAAGCTCTAACAATAAACAGTTCTTGGCATAAATTCCAGTTTGCCCCTCATTTAATTAAGTGTCACACACAAAAACACAATGAAACTGTCAAAGTGCTAAGATAGCTGTACGTGTAGTAGCTATGAAAAGGCTTATAGATAGGCATACCTATAAAAATTCAAATAAGGTTTTAAAGAACTCAAACTGTCCCAAAGGTTTTAACACTGTCCTGCACTAGAGATTGAGAGGTATAGAGACTGAGAGGTATAGAGGACTAAAACATAGTCACAAACACAAACAGACAACCAAAATGAGGAAATAAAGAAACAACCCCCAAATGAAAGAACTAGCAAATTCTCCAGAAGAGATATTAAATGAAGCAGAGATAAGAAATTGATCTGAAATAGAGTTCAGAGTAATGATGGTAAAAATGCTCAACAGTATGAAAAAAGATAAAGCAACTATGAAAAAAGAACAGTCTGAGATAATGATGATGTAACACAAATAAAGAAAACATTGGAAGTAAAATACAGCAGATTAGGGGAAGCTGAGGATGGAATCAGGGAATGAGAAGACAGAGTTGAAAATATCACTCAATTAGATAAACAAAAAGAAAAAAAATTAAAAAACAGAGGACAGCTTAAGGGAGCTGTGAGACAATGTGAAATGTAACACTATTGGAATAGTAGGTGTACCAGAAGAGGCAGAAAAGGAGAAAGGAATAGAGAAGGTGTTTGAAGAAATGATGGTAGAAAACTTCCCTAACTTGGTAAAGGAAAAGTCACACAAGTTCAGAAGCAAAGAGAGCCCCAAACAAGAAGAACCCAAACAGACCCACGCCCAGACACATCATAATTAAAATTCCAAAAATTAAAGACAAAGAGAGAAGAATCTTAAAGGCAGCAAGAGAAAAGAAAACTGTTACTTACAAAGGAGTTCCATAAGACTGACACAATTTCTCATCAGAAACTCTACAGGCCAGAAGGGAATAGCATGTAGTACTCAAGGTGATGGAAAGCAAGGATCTGAGACCAAGATTACTATATCTAGGAAGGCTATCATTCAAAATAGACAGTCAAATAAAGAGTTTCCAAGACAAAAAAAAAAAAAAAAAGCTAAAGGAGTTCATCACCACCAAGCCAACAATACAAGAAATGCTAAAGGGATTTCTGAGAAGAAACAGAAAGAGAAACCTAGCCATACAGAATTAAAATGGCTATAAATACCTCTAATAATAACCCAAAATGTAAGTAGATTAAATGCTCAAATCAAAAGGTGTAGGGTTGTGAATGGATACAAAAACATGACCCAACTATATGTCATCTACATATAGAGACCCACCTCAAAACAAAAGACACACACAGGATGAAAGTGAAAGAATGGAAAATTATCCATGCAAATAGAAAAGAAAAAAAAAAAAAAGCAGGAGTAGCAATACTCATATCCGACAAAACAGACTTTAAAAGCATCATGCTAAGCGAAATAAGCAAGTCGGAGAAAGATAAATATCATTCGATCTCACTCATTTGTGGAATATAATGAACAACATAAACTGATGAACAAAAAAAGAGCCAGAGGGAAAAATACTCTAGAATATAATACAAAGTAATCCTGTTATTTGCAGATTTTAAATATTTCCTACAACTTTTATGATCTCATACTATGTTAGTACAATTTTGGTAATATTACTATACTTAAAATCCTTTTATTCTTGAAATATTAATGTTTATTGCATGTATATATGTAAGATCATTTTTCTTGAATAGTTGGTGTTTATTGCATGTAATATTATCACATTTAAAATCGTTTTTCTTAATATAAATGTTTATTGCATGTAACATTATATTTAAGATTGTTTTTCTTGAAATATTAAGGTTTATTGCATGTAACATTATTACATTTAAAGTAGTTTTTCTTTAAATAAAAAAAAACTAATGGTAGCTACATCAAAACCATATTTTATATCTGAAAATAAATTACAACATCTCTTCAAAAAAAAAAAAAAAAAAAGCAAGCCAGTTGTGTGAGACCCTGAATAAAATCCTAAAACTGAAATCACACACACACGATGAAATCTGCATAAAATGTATAGTTGAATTAATAAGAAAAAACAACAAACCTGACCCAAAGGTTAAGATGCAATAAAAAAGCACATAAATAGATTTATCATGTTCAGGGTATGTCAAAAATGACAGTCGGGCACTGCCTTTTATAAACTGAAACTAGAGGCCCGGTGCACTGCAGGGAGTGTGGGGGTCCCCTCAGCCCGGCCTGCACCCTTTTGCAATCCTGGACCACTGGCTCCTAACTGCTTGCCTGCCTCCCTGCCTGATCACCCCTAACCGCCTCTGCCTCAGTCCCTGCCACCAAGGCTTCATTAGGAAGGACGTCCGGAATGACGTCTGGAAGATCATTCAGCTGTCCAGTCTAATTAGCATATTATGCTTTTATTATTATTATAGATTATGAGAGGCATAAAATAAACCTTATATAGTTATATATTGGACACAATATCATATGGCAGACAGAGAAAAGTCATATTAAGTGCAAAGTCTCAGGAGGTGTAAGGATAAATGATGACAGCACTGGAAGAATGAGAAAAAAGGGTTTACTGGGAAAGTGGCTTTTGAGATAGATTTTGAAAATAGGAAAGATTCTAACAGTAATAGAAAAAAGAAAAACAGAATATTTCAAAAAGGCAAAGGATGGAATATATGCAGAGAATATTCATGTCTGTTTAAGGTATAGGTTATAAGAACAGGGAGTATAAAGAAACATTTAAAAATCTAAGTGGATCATATTGTAGAACAGCAAGGTTCAGCGTTTAATCTTAATTCATAAAAATGGAAACCGGTGATGTTTTTAGAACAAGAAAGTAACATGGCTTCAGAAGACTATGAACTATGTTTTGTAAATTCCCTGGCTTTTTTGGTCACTTCCTGGCATTTTATGAATTCCCTGGTACTCGGCCTGCTCTTTCTTCTTCAGCCTTTAACAAGGGAGTCCACAATTTGTTTTGTTTTTCCATGGAGTCCTGTTAAGCACAGGTTGACATTTTAGTATAAGGCATCATAGTACAAATCCCTTTGGTTATACCAATTCTGCCATTCAAACAATCTAGGAAATCTGAATTTCAGGATAAAGACCTAGTTCTCATTACCTGCCTCTGAGACTTGGTGATGCCTGTGTCTCAGGTCATCAGGACTGTAAGGTTATTAGAAGTTTTTAAGGGGAAAATAGAAATTACTTCTCAAGAATATGTTTTTCACCTATAAATCCATAAAAGAATGTTATTTTATTTCAAAAACTTGTTTTATTTAACTTAGAATATACAGAATATTAAAGGTATTAATTTCTTTGTTCAATGTGTTATGGAATTAGGATGAACAAACTATGAACCCCAAAATGTACATATACAAAATGCTGTGCATTAAAATTAATGTTGTTCATAGATTCAAGACAAAAATCCCTTTGCTAAAGAAATGTTTTATCACCATATTTGTTGTTTCTTCTAAACCCTTCCATTTAATTAGCTCTCTAGATCTATCCAGTGAATACTTCAGGTATCTCCCTTTTATTAACTACTCTAATCATTTAAAATCAAATTTCTCAACAATATTTTAATTATCCACAAAATTTAAAATCCTTGTGATAGTTTTAGTAATCTAACCCCTTTTCCATATCCTTGCTGTTTCTATCCTGGCCGACTGGCTTTGAGGGCCCTCTACTGGCCTGATGCTATGTCAGAATGGATTTTATTCAGCTTCTGGATACACATTTTATTTTACATACCATTCGTAATATCCTAATTGTATCATTCAAGTAAAGCCTTCATTCAAAATAATGAAATTACAAAGACAAACTGCACAGTTCTATTAAAATACTGTTATCAGAAATAAACCCTCACATATACGGTGAAATGATTTTGACAAGATGCCAAGATCAGTCAATGGGGAAGAGACAGTCTTTTCAACAAATGGTTCTGGGAAAACTGGATTGTCCACACGCAAAAAAATGAAATTGGATCTTTATCTAACATAATAGATAAAAATTAACTCAGAATATATCAAAGATCTAAATGCCAGACCTAAAATTGCAGAAAAATTTCATGTCATTGGATTTGGCAATGATTTACTGAATATGACACCAAAGCAGAGGCCAAAAGAAAAAACGTAGGTAAAGTGAACTTCATAAACATTAAAATATTTTGTACATGAAAAGACACTATCAACAGAGTAAAAAGGTAACTCACACTGGAAACAATGTTTGCAAATTACAGATTTGATAAAGGATTAATGTCCAGAGTACAGAGAGAACGTCTAAAACTGAGTATCAAAAAACAAATAACTCAATTAAAAATGGACAGAGGTCTAAAACAGACATTTCTCCAAAGAAAACACAGGCATGCCTCGTTTCATCGTGCTTGTCATTATTACACTTATCAGTTACAGCATTTTTTACAAATGAAAGTTTGTGGCAACCCTGCACTGAACAAGTCTAAGTATAAAATTAATATGCCTTATTAATACAACAACTATAAAATCCTCTGTAATCTTACCTGCAAACTAGACAAATAAGAATCCCCACAATTTACATAGTGTCCTAACATGGCATGTTGTGCCCGTAATTCATTATCCCTTATTCGCTCGTGTAGGTGGGTAATTTGTTGCTTCTGCCTGCAAAACATAAATTGAAGTCAGAGTATAAAAAATGTTTCTCAAAAGTACATCATAGGAAATACAGTCAATTAGATTGCAATATGCATGATGCCAGATGGGTACTAGACTTATCGGGGGTGACCATTTTATAAAGTATATAAATGTCTAATCACTATGTTATACACCTGAAACTAATATGATACTGTCAATTATAATTATAAAATAAATTTTAAAAAATTAAAGTATTAATTTCAGGATTGTACACTAAACTGTAAATGTTCAAAATATATACCAGCTGTGACTACTCATATATAAAATTCACTTGTATTAGAAATATCAAATATTTTTAAATCATAAAATCAATTAAAACTATCTTCTAGAACCTTCATTATTAAACATTAAGAATATGAGGGGCCCAGTGCACAAAAATTTGTGCACTTGGGAGGTCCCTCAGCCTGACCTGTGCCCTCTCCCAGACTGGGATCCTTCTGGGGATGTCCACCTGCTGGCGTGCCTGGTCAACCTGAGTGAGGGGCTGATGGCTATTTGCAGGCTGGCCAAGCCCCCCAGTGTGGACCTTCACTACCTTGAGGTGTGGCCAGCCTGGGTGAGGAGCTGAGGGGCATTTTCAGGCTGCCCACAGCCCCTTCAGGTTTTGGGCCTCTACTGGGGTACCTGGCCAGCCTTATGAGGGGCTGATTGCTATCTGCAGGCTGGCCAATCCGCCCAGTGGGGACCCTCACCCCATTGGGGTGTGGCCAGCCTGGATGTGGGTCTGAGGGCCATTTTTAGACTTTCAGGCTGCCCACAGTCCCTTCAGGTTTTGGGTCCCGACTGGGGTACCTGGCCAGCCTGGGTGAGGGGCTGATGGCTGTTTGCAGGCTGGCTAAGCCCCCCAGTGGCATCCCTCACCCCATTGGGCTGTGGCCAGCCTGGGTGACAGGCTGAGGGGTGCTTTCTGGCTTTCAGGCTGCCCACAGCTCCCATTGACCCAATGTCCCAGCAAGGCTGTCTGGAAGCAGGTTCCTGGGGTTTATTTATCTTCTATAATTGATACACTGTTCCTTTAAGCTGAGGTCTAGGCATGTAAGGAAGTAGTCAGGCCGGCCTGCTGTTTGTTTCACCTCGGAGGCTTCTATAACTGAAACATTGTTGCAAATATGTTGTTGCCTGGAGCCAGGAGAAACCCAGGCGGCTGGCAAACAGTTTCACTCCTGCTGCAATGGACGCCTGCCTGTTTACTCAGCTCTGTGAGTGCCAGCCTCCATGTTGGCTGGGTTAATTTGCATACAGCCGCTCTGATTGGCTGGTAGGCGTGGCTTAGGTGTCCCAAAGGGATGGTCAATTTCAATATTATGCTTTTATTAGATTAGATACTATATGTCACTCTCTGTTCAAGAGAAAATACTAGAAAATAAGAAAGTCCAGATGTCTATGCTCAAGTTCATACTCCAGTAGGTTTTTACTTTGTAAGTAAAATCTTTTGAAATTTCAACTCTTAAATATATTTAAAAGTTTGAATTAGTGTTTAATTTTAAAGCTAAAATGTTTACTACTTTATCCCACATAAGCACATGAAAATAAGTGTAACTTACATTGATTAAACACCTCCTCAAACTATTTCCCAACCACTATGTTACTGAGCATGTTTAATTATCTCAAAAGTATGCATAAATGACAAAAAACCAATACATACTGCAGATAATATAATTAAATATTAGGTTTATTGCTCAAAATAATCAGAAAACTGTTAAGTATATCAGAATTTTTTTTTTTCAGAGCTTTGGTACTCAAACATACAAAATTTTTGGAATATACCCCATATCCAAAATTCTTATCTGTAAGTCATCTAACTTTAAATATTCATGATTTTCATAGTTTCTGTGCCTTCATATCTATCATACATTAAAGAAAATGATATTAAAGTAGCTTTCCAATGTGATATTTCCTGTCTGAAATAAAAACATTTACTTGCAATTTTGATAGCTCATTAACATTACCGCTAACTTGCAACATGTACAAAGAAGTTGAGTTTCCAAATAGTGCATTACTCTAATGCAACTGGGAGTATGGTAGAAGACAGACAGACAGACACAGACTGACCCACCAACCAACCCTTAGTTCTCTGTGTGGTTCTTAAAAGGACTGAGATTGGGGAAAGACAGACAATGTATTCAGTAAAGGTCTAATTTTTTAAACTCTACATAGTGGATACAAAGGTATTTTTTTAAATCTACATTTCTGTATGCCTGAAATATTTAGTAATTAAAATAAAATAGACTCACCGATCAATCACAATTTCTTTCTGCCTTAGTAATCCTTCCTTTATTTTCAACACTGATTCCCACTTTGTGAAATCCTGATAGCCAGAAGGTGAGTAACTTTGACGAGATGATCCAGCCAAAACCTGCAAACATGTTTATACTGTCAGTAATCTGCAAGTGTCTAAAGGAAATATTTATATAGCATCTAGTATTTTCCCAATGATTTTCATTAAAAAAGGGAGAACTCCACCTTTGAAAAAAATTTAAAGACTATCTGAAATCACACTTGTGAACACAACATAACTTGAAAACCATCAAGGAAGTTCCAAAGTAAATGTACAAGTATAAGGAAGATCGAGTGATAATGGAACATTTAATCTGGCTTATTGTATTACTAGATATAAAATCTTGTTCTCATTATCTTGTGGAAGCTTTCTGGAAAAGAGATTCATCATTTCCTAAAGAAGGAGTGCAGTAAAAGAATATACAATGGCTAGACTAGACAAACATTACCAGAAGGAAGTAAAAGCAGTATCTGTAGCATTCAGATTTCAAATTGTCATTCATCACATCATCATTTAATTACATTAAAATTTCCAAAGCTAAAATGTTTGCACAAAGTACTAAATATATCCATAGAAAATATATCCACAGACAATATAACTATTAAGCACATAATCTAGGTGACTACTGGCCGCTAGTATAAATATTATTTAAAAAAATATTCTTAGAATTTAAGAAAAATTTGAGATATTTAAAACATATCAACGACCATAAAAACCAATATGACAGATATCCTCAACTTCTATTGCTGAAACAAAAATTTAATACTGGTGTATTGAGTTGAACTGTGTCCCATCAAAAAGATATCTCAGAAACAGGGTTTTTACAGATATGGTCAAGTTAACATGAAGTCATCAGGGTGGGCCCTAACCCAGTATGTATGACTAATGTTCCATGAGAAAGGGAAATCTGAACACTGACATGCACATGCAGAGGGGAGAGACATTTTCACCATGTGAAGATGAAAGCGGAGGTGGAAGTGATGCACCTACAAGCCAAGGAAAACAAAAGGTTGCCAGAAAAGTACTAGAAACTCGGTCTGGAACGGATTCTTCCTTCACGGCCATCAGAAGGAACCAGCTCTGCTGACACCATGATTTGGGACTTCAGACCTCCAGATCTGTGAGAAGGTCCATTTCTGTTATTTAAGTTACCTGGTTTGTGTTCTTTGTTATGGCAACCCCAGGAAACTAATACATGGGTAAATCAAATAGAAACATAAATTCCTTGTCAAGCTAAATGATGCTATATAAACACCACAAAGCAACTTTAAAAGAGTTCAAATGTGCAATGATATTTTTATCCTTTGTTTTTCCAAAGATGATACTGACAAGACCTAGTTATGAATAAACCACTGACTGGGTGACATCAACTAGTCATAGATTAACCCTTCGAGTTAAGATGACTGCCAAGTATTTAGGACGGGATGTTTGGGGCAAAAAGACAGGGCAAGATGCACAGACTAAGCAGAGAAGAAACTAGGGTATAACAGAGTACCTAACTGTCAGGTGGGCAGATGTTTGCAGTGTGACACACAGCGTTACAGGGGCAGGTTAATCAGATGCCCTGTCTCTGCTTTTCATTCTTTCCCTTGCTTCACATACAACGCGGGCTTCTATTCAGCTAGTATATACCAATACAGACATGCTAGTTGTTACAAAACTACATTACTTTCACTGTGGCTGGTAACTAGCTACTGCCCAAACCCCCTGAATGTCCTCTCCACTACCCAGGCCACTGCCCAGGACATTCCATCATACAAAAAATAGTTACTTCTTGGCACATAAAAAGGGGCCCTCTCAAGATCCTGCTCATTCATAAATGGCATCCTCTCTGTTTGATTGATTCCTGCACTAGTCAGTCCCCCAAATCTGCCAGCTCAACACTACTACTAACATATATTTAGTTGGAAGAGCTAGGATTCATACCCAGGCAGCCCAACAAAAGAGCACCAAATTGTTACTCTGCTTCTACTATGGTCTAATTAACTAAGAAGGTATTGCAAATTTTATCACAAGGGCTAGGGAAAAAACCACACCTGAAACTAACTGCTCTTTGAAACAGAAACTAAGAGAAGATTCAGCACCATAAACAAATATTGTTGACATTAAGAGAAAGCCTCTAGTTATTTCAACTCCATGTTACTTAATGACTATCAATTTTTTAAAATATATTTTATTGGTTTTGTTGTTTTTTTTTACAGAGAGGAAGGGAGAGGGATAGAAAGTTGGAAACATCGATGAGAGAAAAACATTGATCAGCTGCCTCCTACACACTCTCCACTGGGGATGTGCCCGCAACCAAGGTAACATGCCCTTGACCGGAATCAAACCTAGGACCCTTGAGTCCACAGGCCGATGCTCTATCCACTGAGCCAAACCGGGTTAGGGCATAACTATCAATTTATTAGGCAAATCATTTCATAAAATTTATTTTGTCAAATTTAGCTCAGAAATTAAAACAATAAAAACTAAGCAAAAGACCATATCAATAATTCCAAAACTCAACATAAAATCTGGAAATTACCAGAATGATGTGGTGAAACATCTGTGCTAGTTTATCATACTAAATATATCATTTATTTGGTGACTAAAAATAACTATTTTATTACATACTGAGTTAGTTAGATATTAATTAATATACTTTTACCAGTTGACAAATATATTAAATATTGCTTTTATACACTGTTATCACACCTAACAAAAAACATATAAGGTAGCTTAAAGGCCTATGGTCTCTTCTTCCAAAGATCTAAAAATGGCTCCTCCATTTCTGATCATCACATGTCAGGAAAGACTTATACCACAATATCTGAAGCTATGTTGCCTTATAATCTTGTGCCTAAGTAAGACAAGTGCCTAGGCAATAGATGATGAACTTCTCAAGAAGACATTATTCTATGCTTTATAAGTAATCTCAAAAAATTTCCTATGCTAACAACTTCTTAAGGATAAGTAAGCCTTTTCTTGATTTGGCATCAAGAAAGAGAGGGAGTAGAAAATACCCTATCAAATTCATTTTGTGTCACAATAAATAAAACTAAGGAACAAAAAAAAAGGGTGAGAGAGAGGGAGTAAACAGAAGGAAAAAACAGGTCTGCAAGAGAAAAGCAAATGGCAATACTACTTGATTTAATACCACTTGGTTTGAACCACTGGCAGGATGGACCACTACATAAAGGACTTGCCAAATACAATACTAAATAGAACGGAGCTCTTAGTACACTAAAGGCTATTACAGTTAGGCATTTCATGTGTAGACATTAGACCTCAACAAAAACAAAATATATAATTACCACACAGAATACCTATAACTTTTATTTTTCTCTCTAAAGTAGAACTGAGGGGAAATGAAGACCTTGTCTGCTAGGGGAGAATATTGAAGTACTCAAAGGCACACTACATATGGCACAATGTTAGTTTCATCTTTTCATCACTTTAGTGCACATGCAAGTAACTGAGATAAACGACCAGGTGAAGTAAATACTGTATGTGCTAAAACATTACTGTGGGATATCAGGGCATGCCACTCCAGATGTGCTGCATTATTCTGAGCTGCAAGCATTGGAGAAAAAAAAACATGCGGGGAGAGACTTTCCTGAACTCCACTCATCTCCTGAAGATCCTCCAAAAGGAACCCAACTGTCTTTTTGAGTCCCTCCTTTTTCCCTGGGTATCTTCCATGCATACATGAGAGAGAGATATATATTAACAAATTGATTTTTCTCTTGTTAAGCATCTTTTATTACAGGGGTCTCAGCTAAGAACTAACTCTGAAGGATAGAAGTAAAATTATTTTTTCTTCCTTATAACAACCTACAGTTGGTTTTAAAGATTGTGATACTCTAGGACAGGGGTGGGAATGTCCGGCCCACAGACCATATATAAGGCCCACAAAATTATCTGGTCTGTCTCTGACAAGGCATTTGGTCTGACTCTGGTCAAGTTAAAAGTTTGACCAAATACAGCAGACTAGTTTTTAAGTTGATAATTTTGTATGGCCCACCAATGATGTTATAAATATTCAAATGGCCCTTGGTAGAAAGAAGGTTACCCATCCCTGCTCTAGGAGAATAAAGAGACTTTCTGTTAAATAGAGGACAGCCCTGTCAGTGTGGCTCAGTGGCTGAGTGTGACCTATGAACCAGGAGTCACGGTATGATTCCCAGTCAGGCACATACCCGGGTTACGGGCTCTATACCCAGTAGGGAAGCTCTCTCTCATCATTGATATTTCTATGTCTCTCTTCCTCTCTACAAATCAATAAAATATACATATATGTTTTTTAAAAGATAGGGACAATCCTGCTTCAAAATATGAACAAATAGAAAAGTAGTTTATATTCAAATACCCTTTCCTCCTGTGACCCATTAGTAACACATTTTTATCCTTAGTAAGAAAACAAATAAGAATTTCTATTCAATAAAATTATAACTTTCAGGAGAAACATATCATTTTGTGGCAGTTATATATTGGTAGTAAAATATTCCAGAAAGCATAGGTATTGCTGAAAAAGACACTGAAGAGATATTCGAATATTTCTAGAAAAAAATGTTTTAAAATCACTTATCAATAAAGTAGTAAATTACTATTATGCTGTTCTTCTTAGAATTTCAAGCAGTTAGTCATATTTCTACTTGACTATTGCCAATATGGGTAATCAAGGAGAACATAATAGCTTAAACTTAGGAATACACAATTTATATTCATAGCTTTTGAGTAACATAATTTCAACTGACACGAACATGAAATCTAAAAGATAATTACAAAGGAATGTAACTCCTCATTGATATTTCTATCTCTGAAATAAAAAAATATATACATATTTTAAAAAGATAGAGGACAATCCTTCATAATATGAAAACTGTCTGAGTAATTTAAAGTATGGATTAGAAAGGATGTCATCAAAGTAAAAACATACCAAAATCTGTACAGGTGGAACTACGGCACTTTTTTACAAGTAAACATTTTTCATATATGTTTGGTAGTTACCAAACTCAGGGACAGAAGAGAAGTCCTCGTTTAGATGTTCTACCTAAAAATGCATAAGATAGTGTTGCAATGGTAGTTTAGAGAAGAAAACAGTAGTTTATCAGTCAAGGAAGAATCCTAACTCTCTGCATCTAGACGCAATCATCCAGATAGGCCTGTAATACATACACAATCTACCTATTATTGTAAATAGCAATTTCCACACTCATAACTGAACAGGGATAATGGGCATCTACAACAACCCAAATACATGCTCCTTAGATGAGACCCCATGATATGAAAAGTTGCCAAAATATGTCACTTAATGGTCAAACATGCTTCTAAAATAAGCTTACTATTTGCAGCTGAAAATAGCTCCAAATTCCTTGGTCTCGTCCTGGACATACTGTTACATTTAGATAATCTAGCGCTGCCACACTCAGCTGGAATACCACCTCTGCGATTCTTCAAGTCTGTTATCTCGCCTTCATTTGCTTTTGTTCCTTAGCTCATTCACCACTCACAACATGTCAAATGGCACAGCAGATCTTCCTCTGTTCCTGCAATAGTCTATCTGAAGAGATACCCTAAAGAGCTTTTTGGTAAAATAATCATAATGCTTCAGCCCAATAAATTCAGAAAGCTCAAAAATAAAAATGAAATACAAATTACATAGAATTTAAAGGGCTTTTATTCATCAAGGGAAGGGAAAACATGGATTATATGATTACTAAAAGAACTGCGCATTAAAATAAAACCTGTATCTTACTATATTATTAAGAGAGGTACATTTAATAAAAATCTATATATTGACTAAGTCCATGTAATTATTGATGAAGTATATTACTACACATTTTCTCTAACAAAATAAAAAACAAAAAACATATAAAAAATATTCAATCCGTAACTTCTTCCTTAGAGTGACCTATTAAAGACCCAATTCCACACTTAACACTTGAAATTTAAATTATAAAGGAACTGAGTTGTTAATGATATTATTTCTTTGTTTTGTCTTTATTATTAAGTCTATGCTAACTTCAATGGTATAAGACCCTAGAAACAAATGATAAAAAAACTAAAAAAACTAATGAGAGGAGCGTATATCTCTTTTTCTATGTCATAAAAATACATGTGCATAAAAATAGAGAACCTAGAGGTATTACTGAGTTCCACTGTGCTAAACAGCTAATTAGTATTAAACCCTTTATTTCCAGGAAGGAACATGTCCCCTATCAAAAATCAATTTGTTTAATGTCCAATATGTTTTTGTATTACCATGGTGTGTTTTTTAATGTCAACAAAGGAGAGATCCATGCACGACACACAATCTTATTACAGTCACAATGCAAAAGTGAAGGGGGTAAATAGTATATCCAAGACTGAGGAGCAAGTCAAATTCAAGATTATAAAATCAGAACAAGTTGATTGCTGTTCAATTTAACATCCCTTCATATATTTTTCTAAAATGTTTAAGAACCAGAGATGTTAGTGATTTGAGCCTAGTTTATTACTTGGTCTGTAGCACACAACAAAAAACAAGTCGATTAACTATAATCCCTCAAGTATATTTCTCAGCCTTCAAAAAAAAAAATCTAAAAATATTTCCAACAGCACAGGAAGGTACTGTAATTAGAGTATTATGATAGTAATCAGGACAGTGTTTCCTTTTCCAGTTTAGTCTGTATCATGGCAAGCCAGGCCGTGATCTTTTATAACCCCTGGGACTCAGCACAGAACCTGACAATCTTTGCTAAATATTGAGCAATCTAAAAATTATCTACAAATGGCTGCCAACTTCCAAATTATGACTACTTAAAATCTCTATTATCATTTTCAGAGCAATGATGTACGTAACATAAATATATACACTTTAAAGATACAGTTCAAAGAACAATCCACAAACTTAATATCTGAATAAAGATCATGTTTTCCAGCCTTGATCTAGCTTCATTTCTCTCAGACCCAGCCACTCTCTGAGTAATCTACATAACTAATTTGATTTTAGTTTGCATTTTAGAGATAAATGTGAAAGATAGTCATTGGTGGCCATACTGGGTTCTATTTTGGAAGTGTGAAGTCTCTAGCACTTTCGGATTCTCTCACATACACTACACAGGCTTTTAATTATTCAAATTTTGAATTTTTAGATTTTTTTTTTCAGGTTAGATTTTTAAATGTCAATATATTAATGCTGGAATCAAAAATAAACTCTTCAGATATCATGGCCCCAACTAAACAATAAACCTATAAAAATGAACACATTAACAGAGGAGACTAATAAACACTCCGCCAAAAGCATCTCTGGAAACTGACACAGGGCTGGCCCTGGAACCCACTTACCACCCACCTTTGACCAACTCAAGGGAAAATGGAAATAGCAGATGATATGTTCACATCCTTTTGCTGTGTTTATAAACTTATAATTCAAGAGATGGTTAAAGATAAAGCACAGATGTCCTGAGATATATTAAAACAATGCACAACTTTCAGTATATTAAATTTCTGATAAAAAGTTACAATGTCTCCACATCAAGAAATTAAACTTATTAATCTTTTTCACTAAGATACTTTACATCTCTTACTTCATAAGGTAAACATGAGTTCCACATATCAAAACCCATTTTACATAACCGTCTCAAACAATGCATCTATACTGAAAAACCAAGGTTCCGTTGCAATTGTGTTCTAGAAACCTAAAGAGGACTAACTAACTGTGTAAATGAAGGACAAAGGCTATTATGTTTCAGAAGGTCCCACCTGAGGTTATCAAGGACTTAAGTGTTAAAATCAAAGTCTTTACTTAAAAGCTCAGACCTGAATTAAGGTCAGGGTCACTCCCTATCCTCAACACAGGAGCACAGCTACAAAATCCACCTGACCTCCACCCACAGTGCGAGTCCTTTAGTTGGCAGGTGACTCAGTCACATCACTCTGCATGTGGACCAGTTTCAGTCTAATCCTACCAAAAACAATTCTATTAATAGATAATTTTATCCAAGAAGTTTATTGACATAAAAGGAACTGCTGTCACCTAACTACCGAAACTTTCAAAAATTACTAAATTGGAATTCAAATACAAATCAAATTCATTTAATAGCTTGATCATCCTTATAAATTGACATCCTTCCTGCCTAATAAGAGTAATATGCAAATTAACTGTCACTCCGTGACAAAGATGGCAGTGCCCATAGCAGCTGGGCGGGCGCTGGTGGCATCACCCTGGCAATGTGAGCCCAGCAGGCAAGGGGAGCCACAGGCAGCACCCAGCAGGGCTTGCTGGGCAGTGGCTGCGACGACTGGGGAGCAGGACATTGGGTCCATAGGCAGCACCCAGCAGGGCCTGCTGGGCAGTCGCCACAGTGACCTGCGAGCAGGCAAAGGGGGCCTGTAGGCAGCACCCAGCAGGGCTTGCTTGCCCATCCCCATGGTGTGGAGCAGACAGGCCCCGAAGAGAGCAGAGAACCACGTGGAGTGGGCCCAAGCTGTCAGTAGCTCATGCCGAGGGCTCCTGAATTGGAGAGGGTGCAGGTCGAGCTGAGGGACCTCCTGCTTGCCCTCCCCCCAACCCCGCCCTCCATGCACAAATTTCGTGCACCAGGCCTCTAGTTTAGTTATAACAAGCTTACAGAGCCAAGACTAAAAGAGACAAAGGAAGGTCAAATTTATTTACAAAGATGTTCATCAAGGGTTATTTATATACTAGGGGCCCGGTGCACAAAAATTTGTGCACTCGGGATGGAGGAGTCCCTCAGTCCGGCCTGTGCCCTCTCATAGTCTGGGACCCCTCACTGGATGTCCTATGATGGCCCCAATCTGCCAGGTGCCTTGTGTGTGTGTGTGTGTGTGTGTGTGTGGCCACTGGGAACCTGCCCCCAGCTGCATCTGAGGCTCGAAGCAGTCCTCCTGTGTGTGTCTACCTGCTGGGGACCTGCCACCAGGCACACTGTGGAGGCTTGGA
>PVJC01006230.1:0-55746 GCA_004026665.1 Murina feae | reverse complement strand
GCATAGAAAGGGAGTGGACTGACAATTTTCGGGGGTTAAGGGTGTTGGGGATGCGTGAAGAGACTGGACAATAATTGTACACCTATGGATGAGGACAATGGGGGGGCAAGGTCAGAGGTTGGGGTGAGAATTGGGAGGAGGGGAGCTATGGGGGAAAAAAGAGGAACAACTGTAATAATCTGAACAATAAAGATAAATTAAAAAAAAAAAAAAGAAGAGAGAAACATTGATCAACTGTCTTCTGCATGCCCCACACTGGGGATCGAGCCTGAAATCCTACCTTGTGCCCTGATTGGGAAGGAACCATGACCTCCTGGCTCATAGGTCGATGCTCAACCACTGAGCCACAGCAGCCGGGCTGTCCTGCCTTTTTCCTAAGGCAGAAGCTCTTCCGACAATGGCTTTCCAGTCCCAGCTTGGGCTCCCGCCAGCATGAGGAGCTGCCCACCTCTCAGGCAGCCCATTGCTGGGTGCACGGCCATGACCGGCTAGGCCCCCTCTGTGGAGCCAATCCACGCCTGTGGCTCAGCTGGCCCACTCTTCAGCCCTCGGTCCCCCTGGGGCTGTTGGCAACCAGGCCTGTCCCTCCTTTGATCCTGGACACCCTGCCACTTCATTCTTCCTCTAGTTCCAGAAATAGCCTTCCTCTTTGTGTACGGAGAGCCGTGGCAGCAGGGAGGAGGCCTCTATGGAGGCTTCGCCGAACTGGCCTCGTTCCATGCCTCCCACTGGGCACCAGATGAGTGGGCACCAGGCAGGTCTGGATAAGTCAGAGGCACTGAGAGTGGCGCTTCCACGGGCCTTCGGAGGTGCAGACGCTGGTGCACACTGAGTGTGGAGATGCTAGGCATAGTGGTCGGCTAGCACAATATCAGCCCTTGCCAGTGGCAGGGACCAGGGGAACTTCAGGGGACTAGGAGAGTGCCCCAGGGAGCCCTGTTGCAGTCAGCAGGTGTCCCTCACCTCTGCCCCCCTCCATTCTGCTTCCTTGTTCTGTGGAGCTCCAGCCCAGCACACTCCTGCCCTCTGGCCACTTCCAATAGCCCACAGGCACCAAACTCACATTCATTCAATCCTCTCAATGACATTATCTGGTGAGCACTGTTAGTCCATTTTACAGATAACAAAACTAAGACTTAGAGTTGATGTCACTAGGAGAAAGCCACCTCCTTAAGCAGCAGTGCTGGGATCCAAACCCGTGTGGGTGACCCCCGGGTTCAAGTCCTCTCCGCAGGCCAAGCCACATCCCACTGAAGGTGCTCCTCTGGAATAAGAGGCAAGAGTTGGGGGCACTCAGCTTTGCCTTCCACCTGATCCCTACGAGACTACCAAAGGCCAGGGGCCCAGGGGCCGCAGAGCCCTGTGGAGGGCAGCAGGGACAACAGCCTCAGCACCTCTGTCCCTACCCCACCCTCACCCCAGCTGGTCAGACAGTGGGGCCGAGGAAGGCAAAGCTGGCAGCCAAAGGGGTCTGCATTCAGCAGCCACTTCCTTCTGCACAAAGCCCTGCCCCCACCCCCACAGCCACAAGGACCCCAAAAGAATGCTTGGAATGCTGCGGGGCTAGACAGCCTCCTGCAGACAAGGAGAGGCTGGCTTTGTGCCCAATCTGCCAGGATGACTGATCCCCAGTTAGAAAGGTCACTCTCTGACCTATGACCCTACGCTTTCCTCCTGTCTCTGGGGGTGGCTGGGCTTCCCTCCGTGGGAGCCCAAGTGTCCTTTTCATGCCAGTGGGATCTGGCCCTAAGTTTGCAGCAGCTTCGAGAAAGAGAAGAGGAAAGTACCCACAGATAGAAGCTCACACAGATGGCCCTGGAGGTTGAACTGTACCCTGAAGTCGTGTCGTGGAGGCTGTCCAGAGTCCCTGGTGTCGCCCCTCAGTGCGGAGGCTGCCCGGGTCCTAGTGTTCCTTTGCACAGCAGCCCCTACCTCACCTGCTCCCCCAGGGCTGGGCTCACTCAGGGCCTGCTCCAATGAGAAGGGAATCTTAGAAGGTGAGGTATGCTTAGACGGCTAGGGAAAGAGAAAGGTGGTGCCCGGGATGGAGGAGAGGATTGTGATCTTAATTGCCAGGAGTTTGGAAAGGGGGATGTTTGAGAGAAGACAAAGGAGATAAGCCTTGTGGGGAAGAGCATTCCAGAACAAGGACAGCAGTGGGAAGCTCTGCTTATCCAGGGCCCAGAGCAAGGGCAGAGCCATCAAGGGGAGGCTCCCAGGAGCGGAGGCCGGGAGGTGATGGGCAGAGTGGGGCCTTATGGGGCTTCAGTACCCACGCTGGGGGAGACGTGTGCCCCCGGGGCGGTTGAGCAGAGGAGCCTTGGGATCAGACTCTGCAGTTTTACAGGGGCCTCTGCTGCCCTGCAGACTAGACAAGGGGGAGGAGGGAGGAAGCTGCCATCACCTGGAAGGCCCAGGCCCAGCACCCTGCATGCTTCTCTGCCTGTCCCATGGCAGCCTGTCCCCCAGGCCGGGGTCTAATAGTTGAGGGTGACACCCATTCCACACTGCCCTGGGGGACCGACAACACAGAGACACCGCGCTTCTCTCAAAGAGCCTCTTGCTGATGCAGACACAGAGCAAGGTGGCCTCTCCCAGCTCTGAGCCCAGAGCGTGAGGATGAGCCTCTCTGGGGACACACCTCCCCTCTCTTCTGGCTCGGTGCCTCTGCCTTGACCCCTGGCTGCTCTGACCTGTGACGGGAGGACCCGGACCCTCCTCCAGGGCACAGGCAGAGCTGGGCCAGTGGTTGGTGTTAGGTCCGATCAAATAAGTGAATCGATATCCCTTCCCCTGGGAAACTGATCTTTAGGTCATTTCGCAACTGACATTCCCTCTCGCTTAGACCACATTCCATGTGCTAAGACCAGTCACTTTCCCCTCTGGACGTGCCCAGGATCCAAGCCGCCCAGAGAATTTGCCACCAAAAAAGCCCGCCCAGAGTCCTTTAAAACCTGACTCCCATCCCTGGGTGCTGGCGCCATTTTGGGGCTCAGCCCATCTGGTATCCATATGACCTAATAAATTTGATTCTTTCCCATGTTTGGCCTCGTGTGTTCTTCCCGTGGTGACCCCAACAGCTGGGAGTCAGGAGAGGCCCAGGAGTGACATGTCAGGGGTTCTTTGTAGACTTACAGCCAGGGCCCAGTCCCCCCGGCCCAGCCCCGCCCGGCCCAGCCTGGACCTTGCCAAGGGAAGCTGAAGGAATGGACGTGAGAATGAGGGGGAACCGGGTCCCATGTCCAGGCGACCCCCAAAGCCAGAGAAACATTTTCATTTTGCCCGTGACTCACTCTTCCTCAGCAGAAAACTTTGTTTTTTCCTTCAGAATCACAGACTTCCACTTTCAGACAATACCGTGTTCTCAGGAAGTGAACGTGTTTTGTTTTTCTGTGCAAGCTGTTGGCGGTGATGTTTGTTTTAGAAACCTTCTATAGTGATGGGGTCTGCAGTCACACCAGACTGACACTAAACTGAGGGGCCAGATTTGCCAAATAAGAGTACTGCTCCAGCCCTAGCCCATTTGGCTCAGTGGATAGAGCGTGGGCCTTCTGACCTGGGTCCTGGGTTCGATTTCAGTCAAGGGCATATACCCCAGTTGCAGGCTCCTCCCCGGTCTGTGGGCCCTGGTCGGGGCTCGTGCAGGAAACAACCAATCGATGTGTGTCTCTCACATCGATATTTCTCTGTCTTTCCCTCTCTCTTCCACTCTCTCTAAAAACCAATGGAAAAATATTCTCAGGTGAGGATTAAAAAAAAAAAAGAGTACAGCTCCATTTGAGTCTCAGATGAACAACTAATAATTAAGTATGTCTCATGCAATAATTGGGACGAACGTAGAGTAAAATACTCATTTATCTCCAATTCAAATTGAACCTGTATTTTACTTGGCCATCCTTCCCCTAAGTCCACCGATCATGTCACTCTTGGCCACTAGCCTCCGGGGATCCCTGAGGCCTGTCCTGCTTCTGCTCACCCTAGAGAGGGTCCACTACTCTCCAGCCACTGGCCCAGCTCTGCCTGGGCCCCTAGAATTGGGCAGTGGTGCCCTCAAGTCATAGGCCAGACTAGGGCTTTAGAAATCCATGAAGCCAAACCCAATGTATTCCCTAACCTTGCCACGACCTTGCTCCTCACTGCTCCTTCCTTCCACGTTCAGGAAAGACGGGCAGGTGCTGTCCCCCGCCCCTTACACTGTCCCTCCCTGGACTCAGGCCCCTCCATCTGGTCTTTAAGGAGGAGTTCTATCCTAGCCTCGGCCCCCTGAGAGAGGAAACCAAGAGTTGGCCCTTCAGGAGAGGGGCTGCCCAGCCCCCACCCCGAATTCCCACACCCCTGCATCCTGATCACAAAGTTCTCCAGGGCTGTTGACACTCAGAGCCTGCTCCCCTCGCCAGCACCTGCCTCCCAGGGCAGCCGTGGGACGGGGGTTTTCTCCCATCTTCCTGGCTCAGACACGAATCCATTGGAAAGCATTACGTCATGACCCAAAGACATGTATTTGTCCAGCTTTATGGAGTTCTAGAGCTTAGGGGTCATTGACCCCGAGGCCTCGGCTTACTCCTCTGGAAAGGGGCTCCGGACACCTGCTGTCAGGGTGGCCCTGGGGAGGGAAAGATCCGAAGAGGCTCCCATGGCCTCGGAGCTCTGGCTGGTGAGAGGGAGGTGGGACGTGTCTCCTCTCCATGCAGCAATTCCAGGCTGAGAGAGCCGGGTGGGCTTCCTGGAGGAGGCAATGCCTGAGCCTAGTCCCTTAGAGGTTCGGAGGAGTCTGCTGGGGCAGGAGAAGAGAAATGGTGTTTTGGAGTAGGGCAGGGTGGGCAAAGGCCTGGAGGCTTGGAAGCCAGCGGCTCTCTGAGGTAGAGGGGCGGGGAAGGAGGCCAGGAGGGTGGCAGGCACATCATGGAAAGCCTTCACTGGCAGCTGGGGGCTTCGAAAGGCCCAGGTTCTAGGGGTTGGGACCATCTCCTTGACCTCCCCCACCCTCCCACAGCCCAGGCCTCGCATGCGGCAGGAGCTGAGCGTTTGCTAAGTCATCTGGGGTCAGAACAAACAGGAATCTCTGCCCTTAACAAAGAGAAAGACAAAACTCAGGCCTGACTCCGGAGACAGCTGCTCCTCAGCCCTTCCCACCGGACAGCCCTTCCTCAGGCTGCAGCCCCTTCTCTGTGTTTTTCCACCGCTGGGCCCCGGTCCCCTCCCCTCCATGGATGCCCAGACTCCTGGAGCCGCAGCCTGCCCAGCAGCCCGGCCGCCTGTTCCCATCTCTTCCTGCTAAACACTCCCCACATTGTTGGCCTTTGTGTCTTTCTTCCTGTGCCCGAGCCCTTCCAACGTTACTGCCCCGGCTCTCTCAGGGGTCATTCGACAGACTGGGACTGGCGCCACGGGGTGGGGAAAAGGAGAGTCCCTGGAGCCCCTAGGACTGAGAAGAAAAGACAGCAGACACCCCTCACTTCCTCCTCCTCCCACCCCAAGACTTGGCAGGACCCTCATTCTGGCGACAGGGACTCCCGCGACCATGCCCTGGGCCCATGCTCACCAGATTCCATAAGGGCACCCTTCTCGAGCCAGGCTGAGTGCCCGGGAGCAGTGAGCCCTGCGATGAGCCCTCTGGGTCCCCAGGCAAAGCCAGAGCTGACCCCAACAACAGCAGGTGTCACCCCATGAGCTTGGAATGGAGCCTGCCACCCCCAGTGCCACTCCCAGGGACTGGGACACAACACACATCACTAGGTGACATGGTCCCCCCTCCACGTCTCCTCCTCTGGCAGACAGAGCGCCGAGGAGGACAGACCTGCAGACCTGCGACCCCGCACAGGCCCAGCGTGTCTGCTCTACTCTCCTTATTTCATCACCAAGGATTCCAGGCTCAGTGGTTGTCCTTTAAAGTCCCAGAGCTGACAGCCAGGACTGGGACTGGGACTGGACTCCTGCTTTCCCAGTCCGTCCTCTTCCCCCTCCGGGGGCACTGGCTCCTTGAGGGGTAGCGTGGGTCCAGGGAGAGGCCTGGGGACCGTGGCACAGGCCTGGCTCTGCTGCGACTTCTTCTGAGGTTCCCGTCAGGCCCTTGCTGGGCTTGGTGACCTCCTTCCAGTTCAGAACCCCCAGGTGTCCAGGTTAGGGCCACTTCCTCTGAGAAGATTCTCTTCTTGACCAGCTCTAGTCAGGCTCCTCTGAATTCTGCTTGACCAGGCCTCCATGTTTCGCTCTGCGTTGTCCAGTGTTAGCAAGAATCCCGCATCCTTGCTGTCTGATCACTCTTGATACCTGATTGGGTTCCTCATCCCACAAGTGATGTGTGACAGCCTTGGCCTGCCTTCAGCAAGAATCCTGTTTGGTTTACTTAGAACCCATTACTTCTGATGCTTCCTCTTAGTAATTTTCCATCCACTCATCTCCAACCCCCCATTCCTTGGCTCTACATCCCCACTTTTCCTCGCATGCAGAGTTGAGCCCACTCTCACCCTACCCCATGGCAATGGTCCCCATAATGATTGCAAAATCCCCCTGAATAAAGTCTGCCTGAGTGTTCTTTGACAAGCATCATGAATACATTTTCCTTGAACATCTCTGTTCTCACCCAAAGCCCCTCCCACTGCCCCACCACCCAGGACCCAGGCCACAGGGCTACAAAGACTCTGATGCAGGTCTTGGTGTTGCCCTAAGACTGAACCATCGGCACCCTCCTCCACCCTGCGCCTGGGATTTAGGCCTCCAAGTCTGTTATGAGGAGAAATGGTGAGAAAATCAAGGATCTTGTCCTCAAAGCAACCCCAGTTCTTATTTTGGTTCCATTATTTAGTAGCTGTGAGATCTGGGTCAGGAAACGAACACTCTCTGAGCCTTACCTAGAGAAGGTCAGAATTGTTATGATTCAATGAAATAACGAGGAGAAGTACCTGGAACATAGAAGGTCCTTTGTAACGGGACCTGATTATTACAACCTCTGCGCTTTCCTCTTGTTTCCAGCAGGGAGCTAGAGCCCCAGTCTGTAAATATTACCATAGTAGGTTGGATTGTATCCCCAAACGATATGTCCGAGTCCCTACTCCTGGTACCTGTGAATGTGACCTTATCTGGATGGCTTTGCAGATATAATTATGTTAAGGATCTCAACAAGAGGCCATCCTGCATTTGGGGGTGGGGAGCTATCCAATGGCTGGTGTCCTTATAAGAGAAAGGGGGAGATCTGACACATACAGAGAGAAGGCCATGTGGGAACAAAGGCAGAGATTGGAGTGATGTGGCCACAAGCCATGGAATGCTGGCAGCCATCAGAAGCAAGAGGAGGAAAGGAACAGATTCTCCCCCAGAGCCTCTGGAGTGAGCACAACCCTGGTGATGCCTTGATTTCAACCTAGTGAAACTAATTTGGGAATCTGGCCTTCAGAACTGTGAGAGAATAAACTTCTGTTGTTTTCAACCACCAGATATATGGCTATTCCAGTCCTAAAAACAAATACAGGTGTGGTGGGCAGGGGCGCCAGCAGGGCCCTCTCCTCAGGGGCTTATCCTCATTCAGCATTGCCTCACCACGTCAGCATCCTGGCAGGCCCTCACCCTCTTCCTTCAACTCCCAAGCTCCAAACAGAAAGGTAGTCTGGCCACTAAGCCTCTTCCCACAGAGTTGGGCTCATGGTGTGGGGTGTGTAGGTGAACATGCAGACATCTCTCTCCAACACCAGTTTCTGGGGTTTCATACGAACCTGGCTGATCAGACCCAATTCCTGGGGTTTCATATGAACCTGGGTGATGTCACCTGGGACCTGGGCAAGTGCTGCCAGCTCGTACCCCTGGTTTCTGCCAGCCTGGGGTCTCTCTCTGAGGTGTGCTTTGTAACTCGTCTTTCCCAGGAAGACCCCAAACCCTGGACTCATGCAATTTAATCCCAAGACCCACACCAGCCAGCAGGTTTTGAGTCACCATTTCTGTAGACTGGAAACCTGAGAGATTCAGAGCCTCCCCAAACGGGACCAGACGGACCAGCAGTTGTAAAGGAGCCACTGCCTCAAGCTGCACCAAGTCTACAATGCTCAGGGGGTAGCTCCGTAAGGAGCTAACGGCTTCCCCTTCCTGTCCAGCTATTGGCTAGGTTGTTTACTTTTTTTCTGGTCTGCAGGGAACAAAAACAAGTCGTTTTCCCCTAAAATAACACATAGCAAAACCTCCAGTCAGAGCCAGTAACTCATGTTTCTCAGGGGACACAGCACTTTGACCCCCTTGAGGTGAGGAGAGCTGAGGGCGTGGCTGTACTGCACGTTTTCACGGGGACAGAGGTGAGCAGGGAGACCCGTGTCAGACATGAAAGCACATGGCTGTGAAGGCTACGGAGAATGCAGAGCCAGGTCCTCCTTCCCGCACCTGCTGCCCTCCAAAACCCAGGGACACGCCGTGTACACAGCAGGAACACAGCTGCACTGATGAACTGTGCTTCTGTCTGTGCCCACGTTCTCGGGAATTCTGCGTGTCCTGCCTCGGGGCCATTGGCCAGATGGACCTGCAACCCACCACACGCAAGCTTTTTGGTACCAGCTGTGTCTTGTGAGACTCAAGCAAGACTATTAGAAGGCCACTACTAAGTGGCCATAATCAAAAATCAAAGCAGAAGCTCCGAGCTAGCTAGCAGTGAGCTTTGGAAATAGATGAGCCCACAAAAAAAAAAATCACCATTTAGGAGTTCAGCAACTTTTCTTTTGCTGCTAAAAATACCAGCCTGTGGAAATCTCACGGTGTGGGAGGAGATGGAGTCAATTGCTGAGGATCTACAAGCGGCTTGTCCATGGCTACCTTCTCCTTCCCACCATTGCAAAGGGCCCTAGGCTTGGCGAGCAGGGCTGAGCTGGCCTTGGCAAGGGAACATGGGACACCTCCATCTCAGGCCCCAAACGGCCAGGGCAGCAGCTGGAGGATAGTTGTGCCGCATGGCTGGGGCAATGTGTGACTGTAGACAGGGAACATGGCCAGCCTGGGCTGATGGCAGGATGAGGGCCTGGCCAGCCCCTTCCTGGCACTTGGCCTTTGAGCACCAGCACTCAAGGCAGCTGCGCTGGGCAAGGCTGGCCCCCTGGCCCCCTCACAAGCAAGTCTGCTTCTCTCCTGGGTTGATTCTGCCCTAGCAAGCTCAAGGGAACCAGACAAGACTGTCCCTGCTCATCCTGCCCTTGGATGGGTACAGCTGGCCCCCACCACGCTGCACTGGAGAGAAGCCAGAGTACTGGGTTCGAGTCCCGACTTTGGCGTTTACTAATGCGGGCACCCACCCGGTGGAAGTCAGGGGCCTCTTAGAACCTCAGTCCCCTCATCTCTGCACCGGGATGTTACTGTTGACCTTGTTTGGGTTTTGCTGGGATGAAATGAGAACATGGAGGGGGAGGTGGTTGTTATTACTGGCAGAAAAAGAGCCATTTCCCTGCGCAGGAATGTGGAAAATGGAAGCGTCTGGATGTCTGAGGACAAAGGCCCACCGGCCCTTTCCGCGCCGCCTCCTCACCCCGCATTGTTGGGAGTGTGTTTTGCTTTCTCTGGGACTTCCACAACAATGGGTTCTGGGGGTTGGTTCTGTAGCTATTCACAGTCCCAAAGGATGCGTTGGCTGAGGTTGGCTGAGAGGCCATGCTGGGCAGGAAGCACAGGGACACACAGTGTCAGCCCATAGTAGGTCTCCAGCTCAAAGCCTTTTGGGCTTATTTTAACCCAGCAGCTGACTCGGACAGGAGAGGCCAGGAAGTGCCTCCTTCTCCTCCAGCTCTGCACTCCAAGTCCCTATCTGCCCTCAACACACAGGCCTGAGCTGCAGGCTCCCCGGCTCCCCAGCCACACTGCTCCCACCTTGCAGGGAGCCCTGCCCCCAGCATCCCTGGACCCCACAGCTCCAGGTGAGGGCAGGGCACCAGGGAGGAAGCCTCCTCCCTCCTTTGCTCTCCAGGCTCAGGGCTTTGACTGGGGGCCTCAAAGCACCTTTATTCCCAGGCCCGGTGCCCATGGGCCTGGCTCTTCCACAGGCTCCCCCTCCCCCATCCATGCCTCTTCGGTCATGTCTGTACCACCACCCTACAAGGAGGACAGGGACAGCAGAGGAATTAACTGAAAGTGTGAGTGACTGTTAGGCCCCATGCCTGCACTCCTTAAAAGGTAACTGTTTGCCCAAGAAGTTTCAGACAGGTTACTTGGGAGGGCCCCCAAATCCATCCCATCCCATCCCATCCCACCCCACCCAAAATCCATCCCATCCCATCCCATCCCATCCCACCCCAAATCCATCCCATCCATCCCATCCCATCCCGTCCCATCCCGTCCCGTCCCATCCCATCCCATCCCATCTTTTTCTAGCCAGTCTTCTCTCTCTCGATCTTTGCTCATGTTCTCTCCATTCAGATGCTGCCATTTCCTCCTACTCTCTTGTTCTCAAAGAATCCCACCTCCTCCAAGAAGCCTTCCCTGCCCAAACCCTCCGGTCGCTGGAGTCACAGTCCAGGCATCTCGTTTTCTCTGGTCTCCTCCCTAGCCTGGGACCTCCCTGAGAGAGGGCCTGGTCCTACGGCCTCTGACACTTTCTGGTCAGATGGCCTTCTCTCTAAAGCGGGAACAGTGTGCCCTACCTCCCAGTGTTGTGAGATGCCTGGCACATAGCAGGTGCCAACAAGTATTGCTGCCGCTGATACTCTGCAGGGCAGGAGGCCTTGAAGGGTGCCCTCAGTGTGAGCCCGAGACACGCACCACAACAAGGCATTTTTCACTTCCCAACAGAAATGGAAACTGATCCGGTTACACGGAGAGCGTGCACGATTTTGGGGGCCTTTTCTGCGTTCTGGGAAGCAGAACTTATCACTGGAGGGAAAACGTGGCTGAAGTTTCTGTTTCCATTCTGTTGTAGAAGCGGTTGTTTTCGAAAAACCAAGACACCCAGTCATATCCTTTTGTTCAGCAGAACACGAACAATGGGGTCAGAATTCCCACTAATGAACCTCTTCCCGTGGGACATCCAGGGCAGGTGTTCCTGGGAATTCCCTGCACTAGTTTGCTGGGGGTCTCCAGTCCCTGGACAGCCTCTTTGCCTGAAGGTCCAGCTCCAGACGTGACCACGCCAGAGGAAGCCAGGCCTGTGGTGGGCAGTTAGACAGACATGAGCCGAGCAAGGACCATGAGCCAGGAACAGGTCACCAGGGTGGAAAACCCCCGGGGGCCTAGCAAAGGACAACTGCAGGGTGGGACCTCGCCCCCAGGGAGACCTCTCCTCCCCCAGCACATCGCTGGTCATGTGGTTTGGACTCCTGACTTTCCTCCCTAGGGATAACATCTAGGCCTCAGTTGTATTTCAGCTCCAGGCCCCAGAAAAGCAACAAAACAGACAAACGACCCCACGCCTGACATCAGGACCAGCTGTAGTGGATAATGACCCCTTGCCTGACTCTGACCAATCAATCAGTGGCGACCTAGACCCTGAAAGGCCACACCTGGAAAGCTTCGGAATATTCTACTGAGACCTTCTCCTGGGGTCTGCCCGACTCTCTCCACCCGTAACACCCTTAGGATTGTGGGCGAAGAAAGCTGCCCTTGGGGACTGTCGGCCTGACTTCTGGGCCGGCTGGCAGGCTGGGGCAGAGGAAGGCCGGGAGGGTCCAGTGTAGACAGGGTCAGAGCCGGCATTTGGGCCCTGGCCCTCGCAGTGAGGTGTGTGTGTGTGGATTTACAGACTCCAACGCGGCTGAGGCCAAGGCGGGTACAGGAATGTCAGCAAGGGGAGCACGTTGATGCAGGAGAGGACGAGACTCTGGTGATGGGCACTTGACATAATCCCACGTATTTCTTTTTAAAAAATATCTATTTTATTGATTTTTTACAGAGAGGAAGGAAGAGGAATAAAGAGTTAGAAACATCAATGAGAGAGTAACATCGATCAGCTGCCTCCTGCACACCCTCTACTGGGGACGTACCTGCAACCAAGGTACATGCCCTTGACCGGAATCGAACCTGGGACCCTTCAGTCCGCAGGCTGACGCTCTATCCACTGAGCCAAACCTGTTAGGGCAATCCCACGATTTTCTCATCTGCATGGACACCGAAGTACGTGCACCTGTGGCCCTAAGGGGGCAACGGAGTGACCACGCTGACTCCGGGGAGCGCCCGCGTTCACTCATAGTCCGGAGCACAGACTCGCACATGGGGGCCCGGCGCGGTGGTAAGTGCTGGGGGAAGGGCGGGAAGCAGTGTGTAGCACCCATTGTGTACCCAGCTTCCCAAAGCAAGAGCTGCTGAGCTGGGTTTGCAGGGCGAGGAGGGGTGCGCCACGGGGACTGAGACACGGGTGGCCCAAGGCAGGCTGAGGACACGGGGCTCTCAGGAGATGAAGAATTGGGGAGACTAGACACTGACACTCTTCTAACATGGGTTCAGTATATAGGTGCCGCGTTGAGGCTGAGAGCAGAGTGGGAAGAAGGTAGGAAAGGAGGAGTCTTTCTGTCAACCCACCCCCCAGCCCCACACTCAGAAAGACCAAGTCCTGCAGGCCCAGCCTTCTCAGAAAGCTCCCCAACCATCTCCCCCCCCACCCCAAGTGTCTTGTCCAAGTCCTCCTTGGAACCTTAGTGTGCTCCCTAAGGAGCCCTCGTCCGCGAGGTCTTCCCATCTCCCTGCATTTCCTGTGAGATGTCAGGGACTTGACACAGCTGCACCATGGGCAGAGGGCGCAGGGGGAAGGAAGACCCCCCAGGCCCAAGGAGGGTGCTTCCCTGTGGCTGGTGGGGAGACTGGCAGGTGGAGACCAGTAGAGACCAGGTAGACTGAGGCCTTCGGCAAAGCTGAAATGACCGTGATTTTGAACCTTAGGCGAGGTCACACGCTTAGCGCAACCACCCAGCAGGCGGCGGAAGCCGGTGAGAGGAACAGACCAATCAGCAGCTCCCAGCGCTGGGGCCAGTGGGTGGGGCTTCCGGAGCCCGTGGCCCGCAGGAGAGTAACACACGTGCTGGCCATATCAGAACCACCTGAAAGACATTTCCAGGCCCCGCCCCAGCGTGGCCTCTTTCTTCCAACCTCTCCAGTGGGACTCTCTTAAGCAATTCTTTTTTCTTAATATAGATATTTTATTGATTTCAGAGAAGAAGGGAGGAGGAGAGAAAGAGAAACATCAATGATGAGAGAGAATCATTGACCGGCTGCCTTCTGCACGGCCCCCACTAGGGATGGAGCCCGCAACCCAAGCATGTGTCCTGACTAGGAATTGGAACCATGACCTCCTGGTGCATAGGTCGATGCTCAACCACTGAGCCATGCTGGCCAGGCTCCAGTGTGACTCTTCAATCCCTTCACAGTTGGGTGTTTTGTGGTGGGGGTTGACCATGAACTTGGAAAAGCCAGGTAACGTGTCCCGTTTCTCATGTTGGTCCACCAGGCTGGGGACCTCTGACTGGAGCACTCAGCGCTCTGTCATTTCCCCTGAAGGCACCTGCTGACCCCTGGCACGGGGCACAGGAAGAAGGCTCAGGGCAGTGCTCCTGAATCTTGAGGTGGAGGGCAGAGGGGGGTGGCGGCCCCTTGGGAAGGCTTCTCTTTCCCTGAGGCTTGCAGCTGCCCCAGGATTGGCCGGGTGCAATGTGTGCAGGAGGTGGGGCGGGTACAGTCAATGTGGGAGAGGCCTTGTCTCAGTGGTTTCTGGGCCTGAGCCCTGGGCTCCCCACAGTGGTGCCCAGAGCCCCAAGGGCCTTGACTTTTCCTGCTACAGTGTTTCTCTTGTGCTGTCCTCTGAGCAATCGCTCACCGTGGTAACCATCCCGTCATGAACCCCAACAGGAGGTGGCAGTGACACCATTCGAGCCTCAGACTGACACGTGGTTCTCACCCCTGAGGCTCTGGCAGGTGGCCTATCCCATCACCTGCATCTGGGGCACAGGTGGGGGCATCCCCCAGGAACATGTTCAGGCCATGAGTCTGTGGGAGGTGAACCAGAATAGAAGCCCAATTAGGAGTATCTTCAACGCTCTGGGGGAATGGACAGGAGAGAGGAGACTATGGCTAGTGAGGGCCGGCCACGCAGCAGGCACCAGGCATGTGGGCACTCATGTGCCCACAACGGCCATGGCTAGACCACCATCCCATTTTGTGGAGGAGGAAACTGAGGCTCAGAAGGCTCAAGGCCACAGTTAGTGAGTGTGTGGCCGTGGGACTGGAGCCATGATGTGTACCAACCAGTGGCGGCGCTTTCAACCACCAGCAGTAACAGCCATGTCCAAGTTCCCAGGCCTGAGACGGCCTCGGCACCACGTGGCTTTCTGTTTCTGAAATTCCTGCTGAATGCGGCCAAGTGGAAAGTCCGGCCCTTGTGCCCTCTCAAGTAAGGTGACCAGATTTAAAGCGGTACACCATTGATTGGGGAGTTCTTTTTTTTTTAAATTATTACATAAAATATTACAAAGAGTCATCGGGACTTTTTTAAAACGCCTCGGGACGTGGGGCAAACTGTTAAAAATCGGGACTGTCCCGCCAAAAGCAGGACGTCCGGTCACCTTACTCTCAGGCCTCCCAGGCTAAGCCAGGCGTGGTGGCCACCCCAGCCCTCAGCTTCCTGCCAGTCCCAGGTTGGTTCCCCTTAGGGACCTCCTAACGCCCTTATCTGGGGCTCCTCTCGAGCGCAGGGAACTCCACCGGACACAGCTGAGGCTGGGCGGCCGCCGCACGTGCTGAGTCCAGAGAGAACGAAACGGGGCTTTCCCTGGGCCCTCCCTGCCCAGCACTCACCGCCCACCTCCAGGAATCCCCTCAAGGCCAGGGGACCTGGACTCTGCGCCACGAGTGGGCGGCCAGCTTCCCGGGACTGTCCGGTGACAGGGCTTCCCCAGGACAGCCGGTGAGATCATCTGCCTTTCAGGCTGAGCTGAGGGCCCAGCCTCCGCAGGCAGGCTCGGGAGAAATCCGGAATGACTCATCGGTGGGCCATGGACCAGGGCTTCCGGCCGCGGGAGAAACCAGACACAGAGGGTCATTGTTTGCCCGGAAGCCTCTGCGGGCACTGCAGCCTCAATGGGGTCAGTTGTGTTTTCCCCTGGCTTCTCCATAACCATAGCCCTTCTGGGTCAATCACCTGCAAGGGGAGAAAAATCAATATCCATTCCCCTTCCTCCCCTCCCCCACCCCAAGTCCCCTAAGAATACCCCGATATGGGACCAGGGACAGGTCTGGGAGGCAGCAGACATTCTCTCTCCCTCCTGGCTAAAAACAAAAAATCAAGTAAAAGGGTTCTGGATCAACAGGCAGAGAGACAGCTTAGATCTGCTTCTACCATCATCTCTACAGACCCTTGTCTAGTGTAGGAACACCAAGCTCCCCACCTGTGAGGACACACACCCAACGGGCTGGGGGGGGGCGGTGTGTGGAATAGGAGGGAAGGGCTGAGCATCTGCCCCTGGGTTTGGACCAAGCTGGGGGCCCTTGGACCCCTCAAGGGGAAAAGAGCCAAAATCAATTTTTGAGAGGAATCAAAGACGTGGAAGAGAATTCGCAGAAAGGAAGAACTGGATGACTAACAAGCTCATGAGAAGGTTGTCCACCTCCCCAGTCATCAGAGATGCAGATTAAACCAAGGAGACACTATGTTACACCCGGGGAGATCTGCAGAAAGGACCGAGATGGGTACTACCAAGTGCTTCCCAGGACGTGGGTGAGGGAGCCCTCAGGAGTGCTGGTGGGAGGAGGCACCCGATGAGTAAGCAGGTAGGTTTTACTGAAAATCATTACACAAGTTCAGTGTGCATGGACAGGTGCAGGGAAGCCCACTCCAGCCGAGCTCACCACCCTTCCCCCCGACCCCCGGGGCCTAGACCAGGCCCCAGGATACCATCCCCAGGTGAGTGTCCCACCCACATGCCGGCCTAAGTCAGGCAGGCACTGCTGGCCACACCCCTCTCCAGCTCGCAGGCTTCTTTCTTTTTTTAAAAAATTTTTTATAGATTTCAGAAAAAAAATGGAGAGGAAGAGAGAGATAGAAACAACAGTGAGAGAGAAAATCATCCATTGGTTGCCTCCTGCACATCCTCCATTGGGGATGAGCCCATAACCTGGGCATGTGCACTCCCTGGGGTTCCTGACCGGGCGTCCTCCATCCAGCTGTTCAGCCAGCCAGCAGGAAGGCTCTCAGCCAGGACGGGTCCCAGCCCTGCTGGAAGGGTTTCACCAGATGAAGCCCGGCCCACACAGCCTCCGCTTTGATGAACTCCAAATCAGCTGATTCGGGGTCTCCATGACACCTGCAAGATCCTGTCATTTTGGCCGTCATCGCCAGCCAGGAGCAAGTTGCGGGCCCGCTCACACCCAAGGGGAGGGAATTATACTGAACACAGCGCAGGGGTCATGGGGCCCACTACACCGACCGCCTTCCTGAAGGACAAGGCCCCCAGTCTGCTGAAAGGAGACAAACCCTCCGGCAGCACAGAACAGCCTGGGAGACCCACTTTCCCAGGGCATGGAGGGGGGGCGGGGGGAGAGGGCAGGGTTCTGAGTGTGGAGGAGGCTAGGGAAGAGGAGTAGGAGGTCCTGGGGGAGGCCTGGCCTCTCAGGCAGTGAGGAAAGGGCGAGGGCAGCAGTGAGCTCTGTGGGTACCATGAGTACCACTCAATTTCTCCAGGTCCGGCTGAGAGGGCCCAGAGAGAGGCCCTCTCCCCTGCCGTGTCTGCAGCCCCTTGCATCGGAGCCTCTTCCTCTGCCCCCACCATCCTTGCCTTTCACTCCCTCTCCACTTGGCTTTCACAGGCACCTAAGAGGTCGGCTCCGGGGCAGCTGGGAGGGCGCTGTACAGTCGGCTCAGATACAGTGGGAGGATTGTCACTGGGCAGACGTGACCTCACCCTGCCAGGCTCAGCTCATCCTGCTCTAGGGAGGAACACTGTCCACCAGGAACAAGCACCCACTATGCTGGGGTCAGACCTGACAGGGACCCTCACGGCAGGGTCAGAACCTCTGGCGCCTGGGCCCACGCTCCTGGCCTCCGTGCCCTGCTGAGGGACAAGGTACTAAGACGTGGTGGCCCCGAAGGCAAGAGCCCTCGGATGTGCGTCTCCTGCCCAGCTGCCTGCCGCCGCAGGTCTTGAGTACTTCTGTCTGTCCTGCCTCTTGACCACTTTTGATCCTTTTGTACCTGCCAACCTGGGTGCTGTTGGGGTACCTGCCTGCTCTGACTAGGCCGAGGAAGAGTCCCAAACCTGTGAAATTCACCAGACTCTGAACTCTGGACTGTGGGCCTGTCTCAATGGCCTTCTCATTCTGGCCTCCATGCCTCTGTCTATCTAACCTGAGAGCTCCCAGGACCAGCTCTTGCACTCAGATCCCACACCCTCAGTCACCCCCAGCTTTTGCTCACACCCTAAGCAAGCTAGGAGTCTAGGGTAAGGCATATGCCATCAACAGTAGAGCACTGACACGGATGACCCCTCGGTGCTGTGCTGAGCAGGCTCTCACCACCCAGGCCTTGCCACAGGTCCATCTGCTGCACTTGGCCTTCATATGCAAATCACAGACTACCTTAAGCTCACTTACTTGGGAAAAGATGTTAACAGAAGGATACTGGGCAGCTCAGTGGGTTATCAGGAAGGCTGGAGAACCGGGCTGGGAACAGGCAGGGGCCAGGCAGGGGGCACAGCTGGACCTCAGTGGGGACAACGTGCTAGGACCTGCCACCCCTGGGCAGACACTGCTGGATTCGCAGTCCTTGCAGCCTTCCCCTGAAGCCTTGCAGGTTCGAAGTCCCAGGGAAAAGGGCCCGATTGGCCAAGGGTAAGTCCCAGCCATCACTCTGGCCGAGGAAGGAGGCGGGGACAGCAGCCCCACATCACCTTCCAGGGTGGGAGGAGGTGGCTCACCTTTGGGAGCCTATAGCAGAGGAAAAGTCTGGCCACCACACTCAGTGAGCTTCCCCTTGTCTTGCCCATCCAGGCAGGCGGGACCCCGCGCTGCCAATGCACACCCGGCCCTGCAGAGCGGTCAAGGTCCCTCTGTCCTGTCTGAGGGAGGCTGGAAGGCAGGCGCTCTTTGCCTCCAGCCAGCACATTGTTCCATATATGGTGGCCAGCGACTGCGTCCAGCCCCAGACCTGGGTCCCCCACCAAGCTGCCCAGGCCATGCTTCAGGACAAAGGTCCCGCGTCTCTTATCTATGTTTCCTCACTCAGGAGGTTTCTGCCTCTTGCCATGTTTGCTACCTGCTCACACACGTAGGCTTAACTAAGTGGGTGTTTTTGCTCCTTGAACAAATGGCCACCCTCACAGCCATCGAATGGGGGCTTCTTTTGTGACTTGGAGAGATTCCCTATTCAAGTGCTTGGTGGCACTGAACAAGGACACAGAACTGTGTCCCTGGAGAATCCCTGGCTAGGCTGGGCGGGTGGGGGTGAAGAACCTGAGCAGCAGCGTCCCCATGGCTCCCCCCCCCCACCCCCACCAAAGCATCCAGGACCTGCAGGGCTATACTGGGAGGCAGGAGACACAGATCTCTGGGTCCTCGTCCAGGGGCGTATCCTCTCTCCCACTGCTCAGGGAACCATGGCCTGTCCCCTTACGGTTCTGCTTCTGGCTCTGACCGTGCTGACTCAGCCCGCCTGCTCCAGCGATGTGAGCGCTGAACCTAGACCTGGGATAAGTCCCTGAGCACCCCCTTCCCCCTACACCCTCCCTCTCCTCCACACCCCATAAGGCTCTGGGGGTCTGAAGCAGAGCCCAGAGGCTGCAGCGGTAAGAGGCTCCCTCAGAGCTAGTCCAGACCCTGACACAGCGGGTAACAGGCTTTCCAGGGCTGCCCACCTTCCAAGGAGGAATTTGCCCCCCTAGAGAGGAGATCCGATTGCACATTCCTGAGGCCTGAGTCACTGGGTTCCGGCTCTGGCTGTAGGAATGTGTTTATGCTAACAGAGTGGAGGGAGGCTGAGGGCCTTGGAGAGGGTCTACACACACCACACTTTTGTTCCCTGTACCCAGTGAGAGAGGAGGGGCCCTCTCAAGGATGAGGGGGACGAGGCTGTGACCCCTGGAATTACTGAGATGCTGTTCTGCAGGGGCCCCAGAGGACCACGGAGGGGAGGCTGGAACTGAAGACTGCCTGGTCCAGAGCTGGAGTTAACCTTCTCCCATGGGACAGAGTAGAGAGGGACTGGTACAAGTGGGGCTTCCCCTTGGGTGCCCTGGGGAAAGGGACTTACTCCCTCACCACCTCCTCCCACGAAGGACAGCCTTCCAGGGGGTCTGAGGGCTTGTGAGGCTCCCGCTGCCCCTGGCTCTACCCTGAGTTGAAGCTGTTGAATCCTAGCCCCCCACCCCACCCCACTTCACCTCACCCCACCCCATCCAAGGCTCTGTTGAGAAGTGGATGCTTCTTTTCTGTCTCCAGCCTGGACCACCGAGCTGTGGAATGAGTCCACACACTCCAGTGGCACCAGCTGCAATCACCGAGAGCATGTTCGGCGTCGGTCCGCACCAAACCCTTTCTTTACACAGGGTGACCATGTGTCCTGGTTTGCTGGGAACAGTCTGCTGGACAGTTACTAATAGCGCCTTCTTTCACTCTCGAAGTTGCCTAGCTCGGAAGTTAACTATATATTCACCTTAACTTTATAGATATTATGTTACTTAATCCCCACAATGCCCCACCGGAGGGGCACTGCTAGGAGCCCCATTGTCTGATGCAGAAAGTAAGGCCTAGAGAAGAGAAGTCACTGGCCCAAGGTCATACAGTTAGAAGGGGCAGATCCGGAAACGTAAGAACTCAGCTCTCGACTTCAAAGCCTCCTTGCTTAGCCACAACATCAGATTTCCTCTCCTAAAATCCTTTGATGCTTTGAAGGCTGAGAATCTAGTATCTCCAAATAGTAGAAAAACAACAATTAAAGTCCTGGAGTTATCTTGGCTCCCTTCCCAGGCCCCACATTGGCCTTGCTAGTCCCTTCCTGAGAGATCGCGTGACAAACCTGGTTGGCTCATTGCCAACGGTAGCATCACTATCATCAGATGAACGAGCCGCATTGTATCTACGAGGTGCCAGGCGCTGTACCAGGTACAATCATCTAATCTGCACATCCACCCTACAAGTTGGGTGTTGGTCTTCTTTCCAAAGAAAGGAAGCTCCCCAAGGTCAAACAAGGAGGAGGCGGAGCTGGACTAGAACTCAGGGTCCCAGTGAATTCCCCATGGGGCGCCATCTTGGTGCACTGGCTATGGAATCTCAGCAATGGGTTGCTGTTGGGACCACGAGGGAATGGGGTTCTAATGGGTCCATGGTAAAGTTGGGAATGGCTAATTCAGGTGTATGGACCCACAGACCCAAAAGGCCACCAGGCAATCTGGCTACCAAGGAACCAGGATTGTCTTGCTCAAGGGGAGTTGGCCTGAAGCCCATCCACAGATGACCTTCACTTGCTGATGCCTCCTTTAAGAGGTTTTCTGATAGTCTTTTCATTTCTTTGGTGGGAAAGATCAGATGTCTCTCAGAACAGAGCACGGTCACCTTGAAGGTAGAGAACAGCCATTACTGGAGCCCAAGCCTCCCCACACCAATGTCTTATCCAGAGCCCATCCCACCGAGAGCTTCTTCCAGCCCAGCACGCTGGCCTCGAGGGAGGACGACATAGAAGCAAGCATGTTCCAGATGTTCCAGGGAAAACGGGATTTGGGAAAAGGATGTTTGTTAAAATTTTACCAAAAATAGAGAACCAAGAAGAGGAAGATGCAACCTCTTGACCCATTTTAAAGGCTATTTTCCAGGAACAGACATTGTCACAAAAGGAGAGGCCAGCGGCTTTGACCATATAAAAATACAAAGCTTTGGTACATTAAAAACCACCAAAAACAAAAATAGAAGTAATCCGCTAGGAAAACACACATGCCACAAATGTCACACTGGCAACATATGGAACATACAATGCTTTTAAAATAAACCCATCAAAACCTTGTTAGATAAACAGGTGGAGAAAGCAGATAACTGATCCAAAAGTTTTTAAATGATTTAATAATTACGAACATTTTTGCTTCCTTGAAGACCACGTTGCTGTCGGTGGCGGGAATGGTACCAGGTGTCTGACTGGTGGGGCCAGACCGGACCTGGGTTCAGCAGCCTCGGTACTTGAGTCAGAGCCAAGACTCAAACTACTTCAGCTCCAGTCCCAGAAAATATCCATGACCAGCAATGTGCTGGGGTAGTAACCATCTTGCTGGGGACGAGGTCCTATTCTACTGTTGTCCTTTGCTGGCGACCTGTTCCTGGCCCATGGGCCTTGCTCTGCTCATGTCTGTCTAACTGGCCCCCGAATCATATGCTAATTTTGAAATACCATCTTTTGCCCTTTAGCCAATAGGATTTGCTTCACTGGTGTTACCATAAGCTGGTGTATATCCACGGTATTGGCTCTCTCTGACATGAGCTGGTGGCAGAAGATAAGCCAGGGGCAATCTTCTAGAAACACTTTGACGGAATTGACCATGGATAGTTTGCTGGGTAACGTAAATGTTTTGGCATTTTCTCTGGGGAAATAATTAGAAAATCACAGAAGATTATGGACAAAGATGATTAATAAAGGCAATGTTGAATAACAAAATATGGACACTCGATGCTCCAAAGTAAGGTAAAGAAAGAAATACAGTACACGGCCACCCAGAGTCCCCACCCTGCCCCTCACTCCCCTCTCAGAGCCCCCAGTGCTGGCCAGAGCTGCATCGCCAAGCAGTACAGAGTCCCTGGGTGGAACGCCCGCCGGCCTCAAGCATGGTCCTGCTGGGGCCCTGGAGCCAGCCAGCCAGGCTCTGAGAGCTGACAGCTGCTCTCACAGTGCAGGAGGCAGAATCAGAGTCTGCCCCCCCCCCCCACTGTCCCGTGTCCCCGCCACTTGACCCTTCCTCCAGGGGAGCTGCCAAGAAAGAACGCTCTGTTCCCACAAAAGCAGGCAAAGTGGTCCCTTCCCGCCTCTATGCTTGTCCTCCCGCCATCACAGTATTCCTTCGACTGTCCCTGAAGGCCCCATTGTCCTGCGTTTCCCACTGGACCGGGCTCCTTCACGGCCTGGAGTCTTTCGCCTCTGCGTTCCCTGAGGGAGGCCCACGGCGCCCACCAATGGCTGCTCAGTGCAGGCCCAAGGCTACCCTAGGCCCTCAGCGACTGGACTTTGGCTGAGCCTGACTCATCCCTAATCTCCACTTGAAGAGAGAGACCCTGAGTAGGTAGGGCCTGGAAACCAGCCACCCAAAGGTGCCTCATCCCCCATCACAGGGTGTGTCCCTTGATGTCCAGGGTCCAGCTCAGGGCCTCCCCTCATGGCCACATAACATGGCTGAGCCTGACTCATCCCTAATCTCCATTTGGAGAGACAGACCCAGAGGAGGTAGGGCCTGGAAACCAGCCACCCAAAGGTGCCTCATTCGCCATCACAAGGTCGCTGGGCTCCCCCATGTTATGGCGTGGGCTTGGAACACGGGGTTACAGGCTCCGGGCAGGATGAAGCCCTCACTCACTCAGCCTCAGCCCTGGCATTTACCCAGCCCAGCAGCACACAGACGTGTGTCCAAGAGCCTAGAGCCAAAGCCTACTTCCTGGGCTGGGTCACCAGAGCAACATGGCCCCCACAGCTTCCGACTAGCAAAGTATCCCTATAAGCTCCACTTCCGTCCAGCCTAACCGTATCAGCCTGCGGAAGGACTTGGCGGGGTTCAAACCCTGGCCACATTTCCAGCTGTTCTGGACAAGCTTGGATTTGCTGCTGACTTGTTGGGGGGCTTCAGCAAGTGGCCCCCCCCCACTCTTCAAGCCTCTACCTCACTTTTCTTAGCTGTAAAAGAGGAAGATGATTTTGAGGAGAAGCGGTTAAAACTGGACGGTAGGAACTCGGGGTCTCCACAGACGTTACAGAACCTCTGCCAAGCGAAATGCTTTGCCTGAAGAAACCTTCTCTTATTGATTTTACATGTCAGACATGGTCAAGCTTTGGGTAAGATTTTCTCTCCCTGATTTAAAGAACATTCTGAAAACTGCTGGTCATGGTCTCCATGCATCTGGAAATCCCAAGTGAAACTGTAGGAGGTTCTCAAAGATTAGGTCCTGCTTCCTGTATCCAAGGCTGTCACCACCTTTCCCAGGTGTGGCCAGAGGGCCTGCAGCCCCCTCAGCCCACCCCCCCCCCCATGGCTCTGGGCCCGGAGCAGGCTCCTCCCTCACCCCTGGGTGCCTAGGAAAGCTCCTTTCTTCCCTGTGACTGTGTGCAGTGTCCGGCTTTCTCTCATGAAGACTAACTTCTTCAGCTATATCACGTGGGCTTTAAGCTTTTCTTTCAACGTCTCTCCTCCAGTGGGTAGTGCGGGGTCAGCTGAGTGTCTTCCTTGCGGGAGGGGGGTGGGGTGGTGGTGTTTCAGATGCTTGGAGGGAAGGGACAGGATCTGGGGCGGTAAGGAGGGGTGGGCAGTAGCCAGAGTGGGGGTGGGGGTGGAAAGCAGAGATGAACACAGGAACCCAAAGCCTGAGCACTGTCCCTGGGGGCCTGCGGCCTCTGGAAGTGATTTCCCTGCTGGGAAAGTGTCTGTTTTTCTGCTCGGACTCCTGGCCTCGTCCAGGCCAGCCCCAGGGAGATGTGGGGATTCTGAACCAGGAGCCGGGGCGAGAAGGTAGAGGAGCTGTCACAGACCCGGGCTGAGTGAGGACCCAGTGCCAGCCTGGCCCACACTCCCACCAACCTGGGGCCGGGGACATGCACCTCAGGGGCAACCCTGCCACTACAGGGAGACAGCTGGCCTCACGCCCAGTCGTCACCCCAGTCGTCCCGGCCATACAATGAAGAAAATGAGATCTGGGTACAAACTGCGGCAGGAGAGTGCTGCGATGGGCGACAGAGGCCAATGGGGGTGTTGAGCCTTCGTCCTATTTTTTTTTTTTTGCAAGAAAATGTATTAATGAACTACTGGGGTGATAATGAAATAATCAAGTTTTGTTTGTAAAAGGTCGGACTTAAAGAACTTACTGTAAACATGTCAATTGTCTTACAAGGGACTGACAACATGTTTCTTTGCAGAGATGGGGACCGCCTGTTTCACCCAGTGCTCCCCACTTGCTGAATGCTGTGGCATCAGACCTGGCTCCCGGGCCTCAGTTTCCCCATCTGTATCATGAGGAGGTGGGCCCCACAGTCTCCAAGGTCATTCCAGCCCTGACATCAGGTAACCACAGGCTTCGGGTGTGAGGCAGCAGTGCCCAGTCCCAGTCTGAGGCTTGTGTGGGCCTTCCCCATGGAGGGGGACGGGCGCTCACCTCAGCCACAAGCCCTCAGGACATGGGCTGTGGGCTGACAGCAGAGCCCCCTGGGGCTCTTTGGAGAGGTGAGCTGGGCTATAACAGATCCCAGAAAGCCTTGGGGAGGGGGACCAGGGGGAGCCCAGCCTCAGGGCAGTCGGACCAAACGCTGACATCGCCCACATCAGTCTTCTCTCTCCCTGAGTTTGGGATTTAGCAGCCACGATCTGCATGTGTCCTTGATAGAGATGGTCTGGTTGGGACATGGCCCCAGTGACCCTGCCCCCATACCCATCACTATGGCAACAGCTCAATAGGGTTCCAAGGGCCTAAGAATCCTGTTTCCACTGAGATGGAGGCTCGCTGAGGTCAGACAAAGGGGCATTAACAGAGCCCTGTTCTCATTAAGCCACAAAGCACCATTATTCCACATCGCAACACCCTACCAACCAGGAGATGCTTCAGCCTTCAGGGCGGTCCTTGATCAGGGAGGGGGAGGGGGAGAAGAACCAACCAGAATGTCTAGCAGATGGCGAATGTAACACATGGCACAGGCAAACAACCCCATAGTTCACAGTCATTCAGACGACAGCGCTGATTATATTTAATACACTAACGTCCTCACGATACACAGAAACAGGTCACAGAAACTGTCAACAAGATGCCATTTTTTGTAAAAAAAAAAATCATATACAAATGTACACACAAGAATGTAGAAGAAATACGATTATGTTTAATTTCTTTTTTAAAAATTTATCTGTATTTTTTAAAAAAATATTTTTTATTGATTTCAGAGAGGAAGGGAGAGGGAAAGAGAGAGAAACATCAATGATGCAAGAGAATCATTGATTGGCTGCTTCCTGCACACCCCACACTGGGGATGGAGCCCGCAACCTGGGCCTGTGCCCTGACCGGGATTTGGACCGTGACCTCCTGGTTCAACCACCAAGCCACGCGGGCCAGGCTACCTGTATTTTCTGTAATAGACAGTTCTTTCTTATTTCTGAAAACTTTTACTTTCTTAAAAATCAGCTCTGAGAATTCGAGGGTGGCCATTCTTTCCGTCATCCAACTTCGGTTCCTGGAAGCCCATGAGAAAGCATCGTTTAGGAGCGCCAAGTTTTCTTGATAACCAACACTTTATCCATTAAATACTTTTTAAAAACTCTGTTCTATATTCACCAGCATGAAATCGCTTCTCAGCCTTTTTTGGCTCAGATCAGGTGGAGTATATTAATCAGTATTTACGGAAATGATTCTCAAACAACAGCGCATGTTCTCAGAATACAAGGAGAAGAATGTATCCTTAGCTTTGTCACGTAAAGGGTCCAAATCCTGCCACCTTGGATAAAGGCTGACCTCCCCAGCTATTGGCTGAGAAGAAGCGTCTGTGCCTCACTAACTACCTCCAGATTTACTTCATTTCCCGAGTATTTAGGCTTAGTATGAAGAGGATGAACTTCACCCCGAGGCAGGAAGGGAACTGATGTGCTCTTGTGTTTTGAAAAGTTGACCACATAAGAACGATTTCAGATGTGGCAACACTGTGAGCAGGAAAAGACGGGGGTCTGGAAACAGACAGGGAAGGAAGTTGTGCTGCGAAAAGGTAGTTTATCAGGGACATTATACTCGTGCTCTTTTCTAGCTGATAAACCCAAACACACTCTCCCTTTAAGAGGAGCCACAGAACCAATGTATTTCTGGCCTCTGTGCCAGGAAAAGCGATGGACGCCTTGCCTGAGCTATAGGTAATCTGTTTATCTTGTGGGCCTGGACATCTTGTCAAGAATTGCATTTTTTCTCTTTGCTTTGGCCACTAGGAAGCCCTGTGCATGTAGTAATTCTTCACCTTTGGCTCCATCTCAGATACACACTTTGATTTTGCCCAGAATTCTTTATTTTTGCTATCCTTATTATTTGAATTTTTATAAGTAGCATCCAATTATTTTGTGAGTGAAGCGCAGTATAATAAAAGAATGATTTAGAAGTCTCAGCTTAAAAAAAGCAAAAAGGAATCAATCACTGTTTTGCTTTGGGCATGGTTCTCTCTGTGAAATATTTCTTTAAAAACTAGGAAGTTGCCCTAGCTGGTTTGGCTCAGTGGATAGAGCAGACTAAAGGGTCCCAGGTTTGATTCCAGTCAAGGGAACATGTCCGGGTTGCAGGCTCAATCCCCAGTAGGGGGGGAAGGGGCATGCAGGAGGTAGCCCATCAATGATTCTCTCTCATCATTGATGTTTCCCTCTCTCTCTTCCTTCCTCTCTGAAATAAAAAAAATCAATCAAACAAACAAAACCTGGGAAGTCTATGACACCAAAAGCATAAACTAGGTTAGCTGGACTTCATACAAATTTATAACAAATTCAAAGGACACTACCAAGAAAAGAGAGGCCATAGAATGGGAAAAGATACTTACAAATGATGTATCTCATTAGGGACGTGACTCTAGAATATATAAGGACCACTTACAACTCAATAATAAGAAGCCAAATAACACAATTAAAAAATGGGCCAAGGATCTAAATCAGTGGTTCCCAATCTTTGCATCTCTAAAATCCTGATGCCTTCCTCCCTCCACACCCCCTCTCTGTGACATATAATTCTTTTTTTAATTTTTTTATTTTATTGATTTCTTACAGAGAGGAAGGGAGAGGGATAGAAAGCTAGAAACATCTATGAGAGAAAAACATTGATCAGCTGCCTCCTGCACACCTCCCACTGGGGATGTGCCCGAAACCAAGGTACATGCCCCTGACCGGAATCAAACCTGGGACCTTTCAGTCCGCAGGCCGACGCTCCATCCACTGAGCCAAACCAGTCAGGGCGACATATAATTCTTATTCAAAAAGTGAGCTCCTATTAACTTGGCCTAAACAAGCTTCCACAGAACATGGCATCCATGAAAGAGAAAAATGAAAGAACGAAAGGACAGTGGAAGTACTGAGGAAGAAATCACTAAGAAATTGTTAATAAAAATAATAATAATATGAAGTGATATGAAAAAAAATAGCAAATAAAGTTTCAAAACATATAATAGAGAATTGAAATGCATAAATGTGCCACAATACCTATTTATAGACTGTATATGAGGCCCCTAGAACCAAAAGAAATGCAAAAAATTCAGTTAATAAGTCATTTTCAAATTGCCCCCCCTTAAAAATCAAATTGTGCCCCATGTTGGGAACCACCGCTCTAAATAGACATTTCTCCAAAGAAGACAACGAATGGCTACTAAGAACAAGCAAAGATGCTCAGTATCACTAGTCACCAGGGAATGCAAATCAAAACCTTCACATTCATGAGGACGGCTATAATGGAAAAGACAGATATGAACAAGAGGTGGGGAGGCTGTGGGGCGGCCCCCCAACTTCTCCATTTCAGAAGTCAAGCAGGGCACCCCGCCCCCAAGAGGACTCTGCTCCGGGCTCTGATGTTCAGGACATTCTCAGGCCGCGCCTCGATGTGGGCGCCTGCCCTCCGGTTCCCCCGTCCCCGCTCATTTCTCCCCCACATTCTGGATTCTTCGCAGCCCAGGCTCCTGGGGGGGGGGGGAACCCTCTCTAAACTTGAGCTTGGGAGCTTCCGTTTAAACTCCCAAGCGAGGAAAGGAGAATTATGGACGTTCCCGACTCTGAGCCTTGAGTCTCTCTCAGGACGCCTCTCGTTGCCAAGGAAAATGAAACAGATGTCTTGGCAGTAGCTTCGGTGCTTCCTGCCAGACCAGGGAGGGCTTGTCTCCAGTGCAGTTGCAGCCAAGAAAGACAAGCCCCAGCTCATGTCTTTCCCAGGAAACACGCAAACACACACATGGGCTCCTTAAGCCAGGGAGGCCGCCCTCCCAGCAGCCTCTCACCTGTATTTCAACGTCAGCTGTAGAGATGGGCTGCCCCCTCCCTTCACTCACCTCAGGCCTTCCTTACCCCTCTCCCCCCCCCCCCCCCCCCCCCCCCCCCCCCCCCCCCCCCCCCCCCCCCCCCCCCCCGTTTCCCACCTCCGGCTGCTCCCCATCAACCAGTGACTTTGAGGTCCTTTGGCCTGGCAGGGAAGGCCACCTTCCTTGCTGGGCTTGTCCCCATCGTGCCCTCCGAATCCCAGCCTGCTCCCTGTCCACGGGTGTGTGGAGGCACACACCCCGTGTCTCCATCATGTGCTCCCCGCTGGGCAGGCAGCATCTCTCCTCCCTGGCCCTCTCCCTCAGTCCTGAGCATAAAGGGGCAGGGACAAACCTCAGACATGCTGAGGTCTTGAAAAGCAACTGGTTTTCAGGAGCCTGTGAGGTCAGGCTCGCTGAGAAGAGCAGTCTGAGGCTGCGCGGCCACGAGAAAAACAAATCACAGTCCTTGCCGGCCTGATTGGCAGGAGCCCAGAGAGGACGATGGCCAGCCAAGAGGCACAGGTGCTGCAGGGCCCCGGCTCCCTGGCAGGTGAACCTGCTGACTTGGCATGGAAACCCCATTAGTGGGCAGGATCTTTTTGCCACGTGTCCTCTTGGCAGGAGGGGGGATCCTGTAAGTGCCCATCTTGATGCCCATGCCTGGGAGGCCAGGCCTGTCTATGAGGACAATGACTTGAGCCACAAAACAGTGGGCTTGAAGCGTAAGTCCAGAGACAGAAGCCAGACGAGCCCAGGACTGCGAGCTAATTGAGGTCACGTCCTCCTGGGAACCCGTGGCACCTCTCTGAGACCAGCGGGGACCTGCATCCGAGGCCGACACCAGCTGACAGCCGGGAGAGCCGCAGACCTTCGCCACAGCGGGATGCCTACAGTCTGCCCCCAGGAGTGAGGGGTCAGGGGAACCCAGTGCGAACCCAGAACTCCGAGAGACGTAACCATTGAACCATTACAGATACTCTACCACCGTAACATGTATGTAAAAGGGTCACTTAAGCATTTATAATCCTGTAGAGAAATGTTTTTAAGTGACAGAGAGTAGAAGTCATAGGTTCCCATACTCAGACCCTAAGACTGGGAATAAACGACAAAGGACGACAAGAATAACAGTGACGAAACCTTGGAAACAGAAGCACAAACAAACCAACACGCCTAGGGTGCAAAACGGGTGGGCAGTTGTAAACACGAAGTCAAAGCGACACATTCGGACTTTGTAAAGATGAAGGAAAATGAGGTCACTGCATGATAAAATCGGCGGGAGGCGGCCAAAATGGGGGGAGGGAGTTTTGGAGCCTTTAATGCTTTGATTAAGATCAACCACAGACAGAGAAAAATAAATAATTGATGCCATTCTAAAGGGGGAAAAAAAACACACCCAAAACCTTAAAAAACGAAAAGGAAAAATGAATACGAAAATTAAAATAGAAATGAATTCATTGGATTGGGGGGGAGTGAAATTGAGCTCTAAAACCAAAAACTGGGTCTTTGAAAAGATGAATACATTTCTGACAAATATAACCAATAAAAAATGAGACAAAACCCCTTAGAACGGGAGATGAGACCATAATCACAATGACGACGATAATTTACAAAATGGTAAGACAATATAGAGAATCACGCCCAGGGTGTAGCTAATGGAAATGAGGCACCTTGTGCCAATCTCCTAGCATGTGGTCCTGTAGAGCATGTCCACTTGCATCTGCCCAAGGAGCAAAGCTAAACCTGCCCTCTTTCTGTCCGAAGCCTGCGGCAGGATGACACTGTCCTGGGCCACAGTGGCCCTCACCGGGCCCCTGCCCTGCCCCTCCAGTGGGGCCTGGGAGCAGTCTGGCGCTGGCCCTTGAAAACAGCATGTCCTTGAGCCCAGCCAGCTAAGTTCTGTGCGCTTCCCAATGCACAGGGAGGGCTTGTGGGGACCTTCCGCAGGGCTGGGACTTGCACGCCCGCTCCAGGGGCCCCAGGGGACCGTGACGCATCTCCCAGGATGCTCCGTTTCTTGAGACCTAGTGTAGCCCAAGCCCCTGGATCCTGATGAGGGCTTGGGCCCTCCCCTCCCCTGGGTTTATTTTCCTGCCCCCGAGAGCCCTCCTCATCCTCAGGAGCCAAAACCACAGTTGGAGCTCAGCTGCAAACCCAGAGACCAGCGGACCTTGCACGGCCTCCCTGGCTCCCGGGAGGGCGGCTCACCTTGGGGTCCTGGGCATAAAGCAGCAGCTCAGAATGCAGGCTCTGGGGGGAGTGTGGCGGCCGGGACAGGCGTGTGCACAGGTGGTCAGGCTGCCTGGTGTCTAAGGGCCGTCCAGACCAGTCCCCGCTTGGAGGCGCCGGAAGATGAGGTCTGGAGAAGGAAAGGTCCCCTTTCCCAACAGTCCCGGCTGAGCAGTTGCTGCCCCTCGGACTCCCACCGGGCCCGGGCCCCTCGGGCTCAGTTTACACAGTGGGATGCTCCCTCTGCCTTCACTCCACGCACCTGGAGGCCCTGGGTCCTGCACGGGCAGCTCCTTTGTTGAGCTCACTGTCATAGAGACACCCCCACATTGTCCCCCGCCGTTCCCAGCGCAGAAAAGAACACCCCTGAGTGCTGGAAGGAGTCACAATGGGCTTTATTGCAGGAGCAGTGCCACTGGCTTGCCAGTAGGTCAACAGAGATGCCTGGTGCACACCAGGTCCCGAGGAGGCTGGGCCGCAGGGGGATAACTCACACCTGAGTGGCAGGTTCTGTCTGTGACCCCTCCAGAGGGCCAGCCCCCCACGTGTGCTCTCTGTTCCCATGTCACATGTCAGCGGGAGGTGTGAGGGGGCAGCCAGGGAGGGGCAGGGTGCTAGTATGGGGTGCAGAGTTGAGAACAGGGCAGGTAAGAGTCCAGGCAGAACTGGCCTATTCCCCATTACTCCATCCCCTCTGCCTTCAGCAAGGGAGTGGGCAGGGCTGGGCGAGGCGGAAAGGCCTGGCAGTGAACGGGAGTGGCACATGGGGCTGAGGCTGTCCCAGAGCCACTCAGGGCCAGGAGACGGGGCCCTGGGAGCTGAGTAAGGCAAAGAGGAGGAGGAATCCAGCTCCCAGACCCCATCTCTGCCCCTTTCCTCTGACTGTGACGCAGGTGGAGGGTAGGGACAGCCTGTCCAGGCCTGGATAGCTGATGGGTGAGTGAGACGCACGACAGGTCAGACGGAGAGCTCTCACCGCTCTGGGTCCTGGTGAAGGGCAGGGACAGGGGACTAGAGGCTCTGATGGCAGCCAGCCCCCGGCTCGGGCAGGGGGCCTCCCTCAGGGTTGTCTGCTGGCCCCAAACAAGAAAGGTCTGGGGTCCTGGTCTCACCTCCCTTGCAAAGCCTCCGCCAGGCAGGACAAGCCAAGGGACAAGATGGTTGCAGTTCACAAAACGCCTATGTTTCATGAAAACTGGGTCTGAACATGAAGACTCGATCACGGAAAGGTATTCTCTGCTCATTAAACATTCATTCACGGAGGGTTCCTGAGCGCGGTGGGGGGCGAGGAGTCCGGGAGGAGTCAAAGGCACTGGCCCTGCCCTGTACAGGGCTCCTCCTCCCGCCGCTGGACAGGGAGGCCTGGGGAGCAGCAGCCGGAGCGCATCCTGCTGAAGCCACTCGGCAAGGGAGGCACACACAGGCCCAGGCCCAGGCCCGGCCAAGCCCTGCAGGGCGCTGGGACCACAGCTCAGAGCAGCCGGGCTGGCCCTGGCTCTATGGCCAGAGGCCCCAGGGGGCCAGGGTCTGACTGGCCAGGCTTCCCCTGGGAAAGGAGGAGAGGAGGACCTGGGCTTGCTGGGCCATCCATACCCCCGGAGGGCTGGCCTGATATCTCTGAACTGGACACAGGAAAGCACCTGGGAACCATAGGTGACGCAGGAACGCCCCAGCCAGCCAGGCTCCCCCAGGCACCCACTCAACATCCTCTTCCTGGGGGAGCCTCCCAGAGCCATTAGCCCAGGAGCCACGCTGCCCCCCCGGCCCTATCCAGGGTGGCAGACCCTGTCCCGTGCAGAGGCAGCAGAGCTGATGGGCACAGGTGGACACAGAGTCTCCTGCCCTGCATGGGCCGCCCTGGGTTCCTCGTTCCAGTCCATCCTGGGGGTCCCTACCTGCTCCCCATCCACATGCTGTGGCTGAGACAACTGGGCTCAGTTCCTCTGGGGACCCCCTCTCTGTACCACGCAGGGGTCCGTGACCCCACCGGCCAGAGAAAAAGGCACAAGGCCGGACAGGGGTCCTGTGACCCCGGCTTCCCCCGTCCCCCCTCAGCACTAGAGGTCTGGGCCTGCAAGGCACAGTCTCCCCCACGGGGAGGGGCTGCCGGCTCGGGGCCAGCACAGAGCAGGGAGGGTCAGAAGAGGCTGGGGGCAGCCTGGCCAGGCGCGTCGTGGTCCCGGATGTACTGCAGGATGTCCATCTCGTCCATGGCGTGGATCTGCTGTGGTGGCGGTGGTGGCCTGGCCGCAGCCTCAGATGGGCCCGCTCTGGGGGCAGCAGCTGGCTTTCTGGGTGGCACTGGCTTAGCTGCCACGGGCGGTTTGGGCTTAGGCAGGGGCTGGGGTTTGGTCTCAGCACCCAGGTTCAGAATCTGGTCCAAGTCCTCTTCAACTCTAGGGAACCAGAGGGAGAGCCCTGAGCACAGCCTCCTGGGAAAGGAGCCAATGGGGGGGAGGCCCCTCCCCCTCCTCCTCCAGCTGAACTTGGTCGGGAGGAGAGCTTAGCCCTCACTGCCCTTAAGCTGATCTGCCCACTCACAGTGCCCCTCAGTGGGCCACTGGGGGGGCTCTGGGGCCTCGGGGCGGCCGCTGTTTGTGTCAGGTCAGGATCGCACTGCGAGTGGAGCAGCGCCTCTGAGTAAAGGTGCTGGGGGCTCTGTGGCGGGGTGGGTGGGGTCTCTCTTGGGGCCCAGGTGGCCGCGTGGGCCCCCTTTCCGAGCGCTCCGTTTCCAGCTGGGCTCTGCGTCCCGGCTAATAGGTCCCATGAACACAGTGAAATGCTTCCCCCTCATGCCACTCGCGTGCTCAGAAGCCTGCTCAACAGGTGCTGCCCCTTTGGAGGTCACACCTTTGAACACCCCCAAGGATGTGGTGGTGGAGACCCCAGGCCTGTGAGTGCTGCATCATCGCATCATGGATTCGGAATCGACTCCGCCAGGAGCTGCCGGCTGGGACGAGCTGAGTCCCACGCGGCAGAGGCTCCCTGGGTGGGACACGCCCCACCGGGCCCTGCTGCCACCAGAGCTGACCCCGTCCTCCGCTTCCCTGTGCCTCAGTTTCTCCCCGAAACTCGTACAACAACCTCCCGCCTGCCAGGATGCCAGGAGGCGAGGGCCCAGGGGAAGCGTGAGCAGATGTGGGGCCGCGGGGAGATGCCAATGCGAGGAGCAGCCCCCCTGGAGCGGGGCTTGGACGCGGTGGGGACTGGGAGACCGCAATGCGCGCAGCTGCCAACGCGGGTGCAAACGACGGCCTCCTGGGCCGGTGCCTCAGCGCCACACGGTTGTTCCCGGAGAGAAACAGCTCAGCTTCCCGGGAACCGGAACCGCCAGGCACGGCCTGCATCCCGGGGGCGGGGCGCGGATGATGCGATGCAGAGACCCCGGTGCCGCGCACTCCGAGCCCCGGAAGCTGCCGCCCAGCCTCTCCTGGTCCAGGTGCTGGAGGTCCCCGAAGGTGTGGGAGGCCGGGACATGGGTGGGGGGACCTGGTGCCAATGCACAGGGGCTCTCCCACACCCCAATTCCTCTAAGGCGGAGGTAACAGGCCCAGCGGAGCATGGGGAGGCCCGAGATCAAGTGCAGAGCCCAGCACGCAGCGGGGCCCACAGCCAGCGCGCCCTGAGCCGCGATCTCCGTGGGCACACGGTCGGCCATTCGTCCTCCACAGGCAGACTTGCTTTGCTCCCCCCCAAACCCTACAGCTGGGCCCTGCTGGCGCTGCTGCAGCTGCCAATGGTGGTTTTATGTGTTCCCCAGCCCTTTTATGCCAGTTGCACTTGCCCCTGCAACTAACACACTGTTATTCTTAATGTTCGCTATTGAAGGATGCGCGTGGCAGGAACAGAGAACGACTCAGGCATAAAGGTACCTTCCTGGAACCTGCTGAGCTGCTGGGCCCGCCTGCCCTCCCCGGGTCCCCATCGCGGCCACCCACCGGCCTTCCCAGGCTAGGACCCTCCCTCAGAGACCACGGCTGGTGACACGCTCCCACGCTGGGACGGGTCTGTGTCCCTGCCCATGCCGCTCGCAGAGCCGGGAAGCACGCTGGGGCCGGGGGTACCTGGACAGCTCCTCGCAGGCCTCTCCATAGCCCGGGCGAGGCGTGGTCACTCCACTTGCAGGTGCTGCCGGCAGCAGTAAGGGGTCACCCAGGGGGACAGCCCCACCGAGGTCAGGATCCTCAAACAACTCCAGGGCTGCAAAGAAGGTATCAGCAGAGTGATCAGAGGGACTCCTGCCCATCCTCAGTGGCCAAGGGGGCAGGGGTTTAGGGGTGCCCAGCCAGGGACAAGGCAGAGCACAGAACCAGAGGAATGGGGCCAGGGTATAAGGGCCAGGTGCTCATCGGGACCAGCACACCTGTGTGGCAGGCACCACCTCCTACCCCCAGTCAGCTGATGGCACCACTCGGTTCAAGTCCAGGAGGACTCCCTGGAGGAAAAAGCCTCCTGCCCCAGCTGGACTTTAGTTCAGCCCCCCATGTGCTTCCTGAGCACCAACCACTGGCCAAGGGCTGCTGCCTGGGGGGATGCAGGGGTGAGCTGACACCATTCCCCCCACAGCCTCTGCCTTCTAGGAGCCTGGGTGCAGCCCCTGTCCACTGCTGCCCTCGGGAAGGGACCTCCACCTGCAAGAGCCCTCCTTCTTCAGCAGACCAGGAAAATGGTGCTGACCTTTTGGGATTCAGCTCAAGTAGAGCCCCCTCCTACAGGAAGCCTTCCCTGATGTCACCGCTCAGACCTGTTACAGACGCAGGCTCTCCTGTAATTGTCGGGAGATGTCCTGTCTCCTATGGCAGGCCCTGAGGCTGGGTGTGTCTTCCTCATCATTGTGTTCTCGAGCCCAGCACAGGGCCTGGCCTTCGGGGAGGGGCCACCAAGTGTTGGCTGCGTTAATGGGTGACATCAAGTTCTGGCCCTGGAAGAGGAGCCGGGCGAGGTGAGGAAAGGTCAGACCCAGGGACAGATGGAGTCCTGAGGACGCCCAGCTTTCCTTTTCCATCTCTGCCCAGAACCCTGCATCTGCGGACAACATGGGTGACGGAACCTTGTCACAATCCTAATCCTGGAGTTGCGGGAGGAACGCCCGGGGCAGTCAGCACCCACTTTCCACGCGGGCCCATGTCCACCAATCCCAAACCACACTCCTCACAGCAACAGAGAACAGTCCCCTCCTCTCCCAAGGGAATAAACAGACAAGCCCAGAATGTTCCCCGTTGTGAGAAACGAGGCACGATTTCTTCAGCAGAAAATTTGAGCCGAGTCTGTGTCATGTCGAAACCTGTTCACGTGGGGCAGGTCCAAAGCCACTCACAGAGTAGGTCTGGCCACCAGGGGGCACCGAGGGTGACAGGAACACACTGGGGCTCTACTTACGGTCCCTGGGGGGCGCGTCCTCTGTGGAGCCCCCAGTGGAGAGCTTCCTGCTTGGGCTGAAGAGCCCCGCATCAGGGTCCACCTCTTCGTCGAAGAGGGTGAGCCGTGGCGAGGGCCTGGGCTTCACAGCTGCTTTCGGGCATTTTTTTGGCTTCTTGGAGCTAGAGAGTCACAGGTCAGAGTCAAGGTTAGGACATCTGAGGACAGCCCTGCCAGTCAGCCCAGGGGGCCATGTCAGATCCACACAAGGTATTGGGTGGGTTTGAACTTGTGTCCTGAAGGACCTTTCCGAGGACCTGACATTGGAGGTGGGAAGACACTGATATCAGAAGGGGCCAAGCCCGGTGCCCGGGGAAACACCGTCAGGGTGCAGAGGAGGAGAGGGTGGGTGTCTGGGTTACATGGCCGGTGGCCAGAGGACTCGCAGCAGGAAGGGCCATTCAGGCCTCAGGCTCAACTGCATAGTCACAGGTCTCCTTCCAGAGGCTGTGGGGGTGGCTGACCTCAGCACTCCCTGGGGTGAAACTCAGTCACTCCATGCCAGTTGGGAACAAAGCCTGAGGCCACAAAACTCAGAACCCAGCTCCAAGAGAGAGAATAAAGAAGCCCTAGTAAATGTTCCATTTCCCACACACATTCTCCCATCCCTTGAGTGGTGTAATCTCAATCTAGGGTGCTGCACTCAGAGTGTCCACAAGAGGGCATTATTACGCCTCCATTATTGGGTGCTGTTCTCAGAATGTCCACAAGAGAGTACTACTGCAACTCATCCCTAACCAAGATGCTGGTCTCAAAATGCCCACGAGAAGGCACTACTGCGCCTAATCCCTTACCAGGGCGCTGCTCTCAAAATGCCCACAAGGGGACGCTATGGCATCTAATCCCTTACTAGGGTGCTTTCCTCAGAATGCCCACAAAAGGGCGCTATTGAGCCTAATCCCTAACTAGGGAGCAGTTTTCTGAATGACCACACAAGGGTGCTATGAGCCTAATTCCTCACTAGGGTGCTGTTCCCCAAATTACCACAAGATGGTGCTCCTGAGCATAATCTCTTATTAGAATGTCCAAAAGAAGGGAGATTAAAAATGGCCACAGAGTAAGTGGACAATACACAGACATGGGCTCAGGACTGAACTGGAATTACAATTAAATTACAAAAAAAAATCATCTTGAATATTCCACTCAAAACTATCTTGAGAGAACCCTGATAACCAAAAACGGAAATTGGAGACTTCATAGAGACTTGTGGGACGGGTGGAGGCCCAAAAGTGCTACCTGGGTTAATTCCTTACTAGGGTGTTGTTCTCAGAATGCCCAAAGAGGGCGCTATTTAATGTAATCCCTAACTAGGGTGCTGTTCTCAGAATATACACAAGAGGGCGCTACTGTGCCTAATCCCTTACTTGGGGGAGGGGGTCTCAGAATGCCCATGGCAGGCACCACTTCTCCTAGTCCCTTACCAGGGTGCTGTTCTCAGAATGCCCACAAGAGAGCACCATTCGCTTCCATCCCACTGAGCAATCCCCACCTCCTTCTGCTACTTAGAGCCCCACTAGGCTCTGTCACCCCTAAGTGGTCCTGCTCTGGGCCAGAAGCTGCGGGAATCCAGGAGGGGGCAGGGGGGAGCGCTGGGCGGTGGTTACCTACATGGCACACATGGACTGACTGAGCACATGGTCTGCTCACATCACTGCAGGTTACGCTGCCACTACACAAATAAACTTGTGTTTAGTTTAACAAGATGATCTAATCCCTACCCCTTATGCCTAAATGAGCCATTTCAAGGTTCCTGAAAACGAGAATAAGCTTTTTACTGGAAACAGGATTTCTGGTTCGACTGCCTGCCTGGCCGGCAGCTCCCCCGGACAGAGGTCACCCACCGTCTGAGCTCCTGTTGGCAACGCTACGTGGCGAAACTGTGCGTCCAGGCTGGCTCTGCCCCAAACGAGGGTAAGATTAACCAGCAGCCGTTAACAGTAGCAGAGGGCGGTGCAGGGGGGCGAGGTGCTCGAGGCGACCGTTCCCACGGTCTGCACTCAGAGGCCTGGGAGGGTTTCAGGCTCCCAGCTGGGATGGGGAGAAGCTACGAAAGCCAGGAGCACCTGTTGGAAGGTCGCAGGGCAGAGCACACCTCCACGCCCGGGGCCAAAGCCCTGGCCAGTGGGTCTGTCAGGCTCACTGGGCACATGAAGAAACAGGGGTTCAGAGATGCTAGGGGGTCTGCTCAAGGCTACACAGCAGGCAGGGACGCTGACGAGAACTGCGGGTGGTCACGGTCATGGTCCTCTCCTCCTGCCCCTCAGAGGGCCCAGGAGCAAGAATGAGATAGAGGACAGAGTAGACACAGGCTCGATCCTGCTGTCTGGGGAGACTGCGGCCCATTTTGAAGGCAGAGAGGGAGCAGAGACAGGGGTGGGGGCCGTGCCAGGAAGCCCAGACACCCAGTTCCCTGTTCTCTCTCTGTTCTGGGCACAAGCCAGATGGGCTCACGTCACAGGCCCCCAGGGCCACATCTCTGCCTTGGCTCCAGCCGCAGGCCCTGCCTGGCTCCTGGGAGAACCAAGAGCCACCCGGGCCCCATCCTCACAGCAAGGGCTTTCCCGAACCTTCAGCGCCGCCCCGCACACGCGTGGGAGAGGAGGGCGGCTTCTCTGACTGGGGTGCTTCCCCCTTTTGCCTCACGGGTCAGGCAGTTCGTCCATGACCCACAGCAGTGGGTGCCAAAGACGAGCCGTGGCTCTTAGGGCAGGCCAGCTGAGAGAGGCCCGGGGGCCAGTCGGGACGGTGTGTGCGTCCCCGTGGAATCAGTGATCAGGCAGGAGCCTCGCAGCCCCCTGGGCGCTGACCCTGTGGACCAGCACAGAGAGCCTGCAGGAGCCACTGATCCACCTGCAAAACGCAGCCTCTGCGCTGAAAAGGCAAAGCGCAGAACGCAAAGGCGCGTGGGCCACGATCCCATTTTGGCAGTAAAACAGGACACCCCAAAGCACACACCGTCACGGCGCAAGGCTGCTAAACCGTGCGTTCCATTCTGATACGCTCACCGCATCTTCTTCAGGTTCTAACGGAACATGTTTCTAGCGGCACCGTCCAGCACAAGGCAGGGCGGTTCCGGCAGAACCGTGAAGTCCCCAAAATAGGAAGTTGAATACAAAAACCATGCGTGACATGGAGAGCCACCCTGCGAGGCCACTTAGTGAAAAAAAAGGAAAAACCCGCATGGAAAGGCGCGCGTGCTGACGTCTGCAGCTGCGGGGACCGCGTGGGTCGCGCCGGGCCGGGGGCGCAAAAACACCGCACGGACCGGGGCGCAGGGAGTCGGGGATGGGCCGGGTGAGGGCTTTTCCCCTCGTGAAGCGCTTTCTAGTGGCTGCGAGCTCGTCCTTCCCCTGATCAAAACCAGGCATGAAAGACAAAGAAAAGCCAGGCCGGTCCCTGCTCCCGGCTTTGTGCAGGCGGCTCCCAGCCTCCCAGCAGCGGAGCAACAGCGCCCTCCCGTGGCCGCGGCGGAGAACACCGAGGCGGGAGCGGGTCGGTTGCGCGCTTGGGGGGGGAGGGGGGGTATGGGAGCGGGGAAGGCGGGGTTGCAGCTGCAGAGGAACTGAGGGTCCGGGATGGAGAAAGAATCACGCAAAGCCTAAGTCACCTGCAAGGAACAGAAAGTGCCCCGCAAAGGGCAGGATGGCCGCGCTGGGAAGCAAGCCAGCGGGCCACCTCGGTGACCCCGGAGAGATCAGAGGACATCGACTTCAAGGTGGTGACACACACAAGACCCTGCGCAAGTCCCCACTCAACTCCGTCCTCAGTTGCCCCCCCCTCTGTGCGAAGGGGATGATCCTAGGGCGGGCCCAGCTCTGGGACCGCTGAGAGAGTGGAATCGAGGGGCAGTGCAGGGAGGTGGCACGGAGTCCCAACTCTGCTGCTGGTGGCTGAATCTGGACGCCCAGCTTCAGCTTCCCCAGACACAAAAGGAGGCCACGCTGGTATCGGCCTCCATCCCCCAAAACCAGACCCACCGAGGGCCTGAAAGCTATTGGTGCATCTTAAAAAAATAAGAAATAGGGTAGGAAACACTTATTCACGTCAATTCTGATCAGTTCCCAGCCTTTCGTCATCTCTCAAAAAAATGTTAGCTGGCCCTGACCGGTTTGGCTCGGTGGATAGAGCGTCGGCCTGCAGACTCAAGAGTCCCAGGTTCGATTCCGGTCAAGGGCATGTACCTTGGTCGCGGACACAACCCCAGTGGGGAGGTGTGCAGGAGGCAGCTGATTGATGTTTCTCTCTCATCGACGTTTCTAACTGTCTCTCCCTCTCCCTTCCTCTCTGTAAAAAATCAGTAAAATATATTTTTTAAAAAAATGTTTGCTGTCATCATTCCTGAGATGGTGTCAGCACTGACTGTTGTCACAATAGATGAAAAACCAGCAGAACTTCTGAAGCTTCGGGGACCCCTTTTGGTGCTGAGTTTTCCTAGGATCCAGAAGCGAGGCCCCGAGTGCAGAGCTAGGGATGGTGCTGGGGGACAGGTGGTCCCAAGATGGCGGACGCATCGCCCCACAATCTGCTACGGATGCAAAGAGGAAGTCCAGGCGGCCATGCCAACCCTAAAGAGCGTTTGCCTACCCAAAAAAGGAGCTCCTAGCTAAGCATGCCCTCAGGCTGGCACAAACTACCAAGTCTATCTCGGCATGGCACTGTGTGTGGCTCACCGAGCAGCAGAGAACGCGAGTCCAAGCAAAGCCCTGGTCCCGTTTTCCTGAAATAAAGGCCCAGAGGGGCGTGCGGGTCATGTAAGGCTGATGGGATTGTTATTTCTCCAGCCACTCTCACTGCTGCTCTCAGCCAGCGTGTGTGTGTGTGTGTGTGTGTATGTATGTGTGTGTGCACCTGCACATGCTTGCTTGCCTATAAGGGGGACATACTCCACTGGCCAGGGATCCTGGCTCGCTGTACCCCCTTGAATCACACACCGTTGGCACCTTATGGGTCACCAATTCCCTCCATGCATGTGATTCATAGGAGCCTTACACCCACCCTGTGGGGAGATGTGACAGCCCAGGGCGCTCCAGTCACCTGCCCAAGTCACTGGCTGCCAGGGATGAGCTGGACAGAGAAGCCAGGCCTCTGGGCTGGCGGGTGGGGTCAAGCACCCTGGGCTTCAGAGATGCTGGCGGTTTGGAGGCAGCTCTGCCAGGCCTCCGTGCAGAGCCAGGGAGTCACGATGGGGGTCACCCTGTGACCAGGGAGGGGCAAGTGATACCTGAGCCCAGCCCCAAAGACACTGGGGATGTGAGGGTGAGCATCCAGCCAGTTCCCCCAAGCCATACAGGGCGATGGCCCAGGGTGATAGGGGTAAAGGAGGAGCCATACCAGAGAGCCTGGGACCAGCCAGAAGGGGGCGCTCCCCAGGTCGGGGAGACCTACCGCATGATGCCCAGGGGGTCCAGTGCCTCCTCCTCTTCCGAGGACTTCCCTGGGTCCTCTTCCTGGCCGGGGGTGGGCGGCCCCTCCTCGCCTTCCTGCTGCTGGAAGAAGTCGAAAGCCTCCCCATCGTCCCCGGCCTGGCCGCCTGTGTCCAGGACAGAGACACCTCTGCTGCTGGGGTCTGCCGCCCCCGGGGAGCTGGTGCCTGTGGGGAAGCAGAAAGAGGGGTCTGCTCCTGACTGCCAGGGGACCAGTGCCTCGCCACACCCGAGGGGCAGGACCCAAGGGTGGATGGCGGGGGATGGGGGTGAGCAGCCAAGCCTCTGAGGGTTGGCGGCCCGGAGAAGCCTGGAGTGGAGCGGGTATATGGGAGCCTCGGAGCACGGCCTTGGCAGAGGCTCCCGGATCGCTGCGGCCCAGGCCTGTCCAGGCCTCACGCTGGGCCAGGGGAGCCCGCAGGGACCTGGGACAGAACCTCGGTACCTAAGAATTCCAGCAGCTCTGGGCTGGCGGCCAGCTCTGCGTCCTGAGAGATGCAGCGTAGAATCTCGTGGAACACGGCCCTCCTTTCCCGGATGTCGGACTCCCCGACGAACAGGACCTTCCTGGGGAGCGGGGGCAGGCTGGCCGTGGGGTAACGGCTGCTCAGCTTCTGGTAGAACTCCTCGATCTCGCTGTACTTCTTGGAGACCTGGGATGAGAGAAGCACGTGGGTTCCTGAGCATCGACAGGAGAGAGGGCTCCTCCCGACCCAGCCCGAGGCCCTCAGAGGGGGCAGCCATCCCCGGAAGTGCGCCTTGGCTGTGCCTCCTTCCTGACCCCCTCCCCTCTTCCCCCAGCTGCCTGTCTCGGGCTCCAGTCCTTGTCCCTCCTGATCTCTCCAGGCTCAGCCACGAAGTTCTCAGGGCCCCAGGGAAGGGCAGCCATGGCGGATCTGGGCACTGACTGTCCCAGGCCCAGGCAGAGACGCGGTGGATACAGGCAGCCCAGCCTGCAGGTGCCCATGGCCACCCCTTCCCTTCTCGGCCGTCAGGGCCTGTGTGAGATGACCTCAGGTCATCTTCATGTGACAACACGAGTCCCTTTTCTCAGCACGGGTCTCAGATCACTCTCCTGGGAGTTAGCTGCAGCCTTCCAGCGGCCAAGAGCCAGACACTGCAAAGTCAGTTTCTCTGCCATCAGCCAGGACCCGTCTGCACCCCGGTACCTCGAGGAAGCGGCCAGGGCTCCTGCTGGCCATCAGAAGGCGTCCTTCCCGTCGGAGTCACCCTGGGGCAGCGCTCAGCTTCCCGCAGAGCCAGCCTCTGATGGCGGCCTCCTCTCAGCCTCTCTCCACAATCCCTACCGCAGCTAGATCTCGCCCTGGCTGCCTGTTTCCTCCCAGCATGTCTCCCCCCTAAGAGGCTCTGGTCTCACTAGAGGGGGAGCTGCCATCGCACCGTGGACGGTGCCATCATCGGGGTCTGTAGGACCCAACTCGGCGCTCAGAGGAGAGTCACCGGCTCTGCGCCCGAGCCCACCCCACCAGCGGCCTCCCCCGTCCTCAATGCCTCTGTGCTTTCCCCATCGCTGGGCCTGTGTCCCCACCTTCTCTGTGGGAGCATGGAGCAAGATGGCACGAAAATTCTCACTTCTACTCCCAGGCCAGGGCTGAGCCTACAGCACCTGCTGAAATGTGGCATAGCTGGTGGGCTGCGGGCCCCTGGTGCAGAGACTCCGCAACCCTGTGTGGGAGCCCTCGGCCCTTTCCCGGACCCTCTCCCCAGGGTGGGCTAGGTGCCCCTCTTCTATACTCGCCCAGCCCCCGTGTGCTCCTGTCACCGTCTGCATCTGTCTCTTCACCAGCTCATGCAGTGCTGGAACGCCCTGGCCCTCTCAGGCCCTAGGTGACGGCTGGCTACGGAAGTGTCGGCTCCCTGATGCTATGCGTGCCCTGGCGGCGGGTGTGTCTGCCCACCTGGACCCCAGGCACCCTCAGGAGCACCCTGGCAGAGCCCCCAGCTCACCAAGAACTGGACAACATCCTCGGGCCTGTGCTTGGCCGACTTGAAGGCAGCCAACCGAGTGACCACCAGGATCTGGTACTCCACGTGGCCGGACATCATCCTGCCCCGCACCTCCTGGTGCTGTGGCACGGCCAGGTCCAGGCCCGTGTGGACATTCTGCACTCGCCTGCCAGAGGGGAAGAAGGTAGAGGAAGCTCAGCCTCAAGAACGCAGCCTCCCTGAGCGGAACAGAGGCAGGGCCCGGCGTGAGGCAGCGGGCGTGGGTGCCGGGCTGATACCCTGGCCTGGCTCCACGGTCACAGCGCCAGGCCCTCAGAAAGCCTGGCATCCCAGGCCGGAGCCCCCGTCTTCGGGTCAAAGGCTGTTCCTGGCAGGAGGAAAACAGGTGAGAGCAGAGAAAGTGGCCTCGTGGAAAACCAGGCCCAGCCGAGCGTCCTACACAGGCACAGAGCAGGCCTCGATGAAGCTCTGCTGGGTGGAGGAAGGTGTGAGTGCACGTGGTGATGGGTGGGGGGGGGGGAGGCGGGCCTTCCTTGGCACGGCCCCTGTGGATGGGGTGGCCCCTCGGGTCACAGGTCCACGGAGGACCTGTGTGGACCTAGCATCAAAGCCACACCCCACGGGTCTGCGAGCGGCTGAGAGGGTGCCCGCTGCTGGCCCTGCGCCTCCCTGCACCCACGCTGTGTTTTGCGGAGGAGACCAAGCAGGCTCTCACAGCCGGCCGGACTTCAAGGGCCCTGCTTCCCAGACCTGGAGTCCCAGGGACGTTCAGTTACAGCTGGGAAAACGACACTCGTTTGTGTGATAAAATTGGCGTCTTTGCCCCAGACCTCGTGTAGGGGGAACAGGGGTGGAGTACGCGAAAACACGTGAGGGGCGTCACTTTCCGGATGCTGGGAGGCAGGGAGGAGCAGCAGAGTGAAAGCGTGTCCCCACTGACCGCCTTGCCCGGCCCACCTGCCCTGCGGCCTCCAGGCCTGGACCGGGGGGCGGGGGTGAGGGGGGCCCCTCCCAGGCCGCTGCTGTAACTTGTACGTCTCCGGAGCAGCTGCCCCTTCTTCTCACCCTTCCCTGGGTCATGTCCCCGCTTCCTGCAGGGCGTGGCCTCATTCACCCCCTCCCAGGAGCCCAGGTACACCCCTGCCCCGCGTTCCCTCCGCCACCTGGACTTCCTACCCCTCCCAGCACCGGTCCCTGCGGTTCTGCGTGCATCTCCGGGTCCCCCTGTCCCCAGTGCCGAGCCGCTGAGCACCGACGGGATGCAGGACTAGGTTTTTGTGCCAAACAGAAATGAACGGGGAGGGGAAGGGGGGGAGGTGCGCCCTGCTCCGCTGGGTCTTGGGTGAGCGCGTTACCCTCCCGGGCCTTCAGTTTCTCTGTCGGTAGAACGGGGACGCGAGATGCCGCCCCCTCCAGGGCGGTGGAAGGTTCCGAGCCCAGAGAAATGGCCGGAGGGCGGCGGCGGGTCACCCCCGGGGGGCGCCGTCTCCGCCGGCTGCTCCGCCCGGGCGCACGGACTCCACAACCTGCAGGACTCGGCCTCGGGGCGCCCCGGGTCTGGCTCACCTGGAAGTGACGAGCACCGGCGGGGACGGCATGACGGCGGCTGGGGCGGGGCGCTGTCACGGGACCTGCGGGCGCCGGCGTCGCCGCGTCCCCGCCCCGCGCGCGCACGGCCCGACTCCCGCACTCGCCCGCCCCCTGGTGGCCATTGCGCCGGACCACAGGCGGCTCCGTTCACTTAACGGGCCTTTCTGATAATCCCGCCCTGCACCCTCCCTCTCCCTCCCTCTCCCTCCCTCCCCCTCCCTCTCTCTCTCTCCCCCTCTCCAGCCCATAGGAGGCCAGGACCTTGCAGCCCTTAGATCCAGGCTCTGTCCTCTGCTACCTCGGGGCTGGTAGATGATCCAGGGGAAAGCCTCGGCTGAAGGGGATATATATACAGAGAGAGCTATGAGTTCCAGGGCTAGGATCTGAAGTTAAATTTAATCCAGGCCACAAGGACCCTTGGTTTGCTGGTGTCACTCATAGGAGTTCCCAGAATGTCCTGGTCCAAAGAGAGATGATCTGTCCTCCTGCCTTGGGGAGAGTGTTGGGGGAACCATGCCACTGGTGCTCGTGTCCCCAGAGACGCTCAGAGATGCTAGGAGGGTCAAATGGGGGAACATATGGCCCAGCAAACAAGATAAACTAGACCCGTGTGTGTATGTGTATGTGTGTGTGTGTGTGGAGGGTATTGGTGGGGGTGGGCATGGCGGGGGGAGCTAAAGAAACAACAGCCTGACTCCAGAGGCCTGCCTGGAAGAGGCTAACGGAGTTCTCAACAAAAACTGAAAAAAAAAACAAACTGTCTTTCTTCTGCTAAAAAAAATATTATTTTGCCACATGTTAAAAAGGTGAGGCAGACTTTATTCAAGACTATTGCAATAGGAGAGAGCTGAGGCCCAACTCTGAACACAGGGACACAGCCACGGAACAGGTGAAGGCCAGGGAGGAAAATTCCTGGAGGAGGCAGCATGGGGAGGAGGAGTCTTGCTAAAGGAGCTTGCAGGAATCTTGCTGAAGGCAGGCCAAGAACTCAGATGTCAAAGCTGGGGGATGAGGAACCTGGTCAGAGATCCCGGCTGATCAGATATCCAGGCTGGGGGATTCTTTCTAAGTTGACTCAGCATCATCCTTGCAGAGTGGCCCAGGCAGGACAAAGTGTGGGTGTGTGGGGGCTGGGGGCGGGGAGACAATGTCTAGTGGAGAAGGTGCTCCGAGGAGTCTACACTTTGCCAAGGAGTCTGTCACCCAAAGCTTCCCTCACACTCTCGCCCTCCCTGTGTGCAGTCCCCTCTCGGGGTACCCTCCTGCTCAGGCCCTCCCTTCTGAAGGACACCCCCTCCCAGAGAGGCTCCCCACACTCTGGGAAGAGTAAATAGAGCTTCTGCTTGACTGTATTTCCTCAAAGATCCAGCCTCCCTTCCCCAGCCCACCACCCTGGAACTCAGATCCACAGTCTTCCCACTTCTTTGCAACCATCTGTAAAATACTCAGCCCAGGGCCTGGCACAGTGACATTGAGTCAGTGTGTTTGCCCCCACTGGGGATGGAGCCCACAACCACGGCACGTGCCCTTGACTGGAATCAAACCTGGGACCCTTCAGTCCACAGGCCGACGCTCTCCCCACGGAGCCAAACCAGCTAGGGCTCTCATGGCTGGTTCATTCATTCACACTTTCAGTAATACCTGCCACCTGGGCCTGTGCTCCAGGCCCCGGGGAGGCTCTGGGCATCTCATTGGAAGGACTCTCCTGCCCTGTGCTCTCAGCGTGTCGGTGGACCCCCTGCCCCCAGGTCCCTGTCCTGCCCCTTCTGCCAGGTTCTGCCTCCTTCCCTCTGTCTCTCACTCGCTGTGCCTGGCATACCTCTGATGGCTGCCTTTGGGGCCACAGCTGGACCAGCAGGGCAATGGGGTTTAGAGGTAGAGGCATGCAGGGTAGGACAGACCCTCTCACATAGACTCACCTCACCATGGGATGAGAAGCAGAGGCCCTGACACCTGCCATAGTGGCTCAGGAACAGAAAAGCTGAGCCTGGAAACAGGGCCAGGGAAACACGCAGACCCTCTGCCCTACTCCGCCTTCCCTCCATGGAAAGCCCTAGCGATGCAGAACAGAAGCTGGGGTGCAGTGGTAGCACACATTACCGGTGACCAGCAGATGGCAGTGTCCGCCAGCCCTCTGCATTTGTCCGAAACGGAGGGCTCGGAGAGGTCCCCTGTGAGACGTCTGGAACAGAACCCACCCTGCTCCTTCTCTGTCCCTTCCCCTCCCCCATGCAAAGGCCCAGAACCCAGTGGCAGGTCAAGCCAGTGGCAGGTCAAGCCAGTGGCCGGGAGCCTGGCTGCAGCCCACCGGGTGTTGGATGCCAGAGCTGTTGCCAGGGGTAACCTGGAGCTGGGCAGCCCTGGGAAATGCCTCAGAGTCCAAGGAAACCCAGCCTGAGCATCAGACAGGAAGTCGAGCCAGAGCACTGCTGGAATCTTCCCGCACCTGTGGCCCCGGCAGCCCATCCAGGCCTTTCTGGGAGACGTTTGCAGCACCTTTCGGCGGAGTAGAGATCAGTACCACCAGGGGTAGTGAGGGCCAGCAGGGCAGCTGCCTCTGCAGGTAACATCACCACCTTCCCTCCCCTGCCTTCCCAGCGATACTGTGCTCAGGGCAGAGCTCCAGCCTAACCCTCTCTCCTGTTCTCAGTCACTAAGGCCAGGGGCCATGGTAGGGCCAGACTGAGGGCAGGCTCCTGGCTGGGTGCCTGGCAGCGGCCCCATGCCCACATGCCCACATGCCCGCCACCTCTCACATGTGAACCCTCAGTGGACATTTGATTGTCAGCCTCACTGTGCATTTCAGGATTTAAAACTAGGAAGAGCTGAGGGACTTGCAGCCTGAGGTCAGAGGCAGAATCTCAATTCTGGTCTCTTTAAAAATACCTATTTGTATCGATGTCAGAGAGAAAGGGACAGGGAGAGAGAGATGGAAACATCAATAATGAGAGAGAATCATTGATTGGCTGCCTCCCGCACCCCCCACCCTGGGGATCGAGGCCGAAACCCAGGCATGTGCCCTGACTGGGAATTGAACCGTGACTTCCTGGTTCATAGGTCAACGCTCAACCACTGAGTCAAGCCAGCTGGGCAAATTCGGGTCTCTTGACTCTCAAGAGCACCAACCAGACATAGCCAGGGAGCATCTGTCCTATCTTCTGAAATAGTGCTTTTTTGCAGGGACCCTGCAAAAGTGGACAAGGCAGAGGCCGAGTCCTCATTACACCTTATCTGTAGGGTGCCCAGGGCAGAGCTGTGGTGAGAGCTTCTGTGCTGCCTGGAGAGCAAAGGAACAGGAGCACGGAGAGGACCTGCCATCCCAGGGGGCTGTGATGCCAAGTACCAGGGTGCTGATCACTTGCCCACCTTGGGGACTTGGCTTCCTCATAACCATGCAATCATCTCTAAGGGACATCCTTGTGCTCATGTCATCGGCCATGAGGGACTGGGGTTAGGATATGGCTTGAAGCTGAGTGGACTGTCCCTACAGCTGACCCAAGTTCTGGGGCCTGAAGGTCACCACAAGGTGACTGGAGGGGAGAATCCAAGACCAACTTCCCAAGGGGCATGAACTCATGTTCCAGACTCGTGTTCCCAGGTGGCATGTAAATTCCCGCTGCAAGTTGTGGCTCTTGTGGGTCTGGTAAGACAAAACATCGTCACATTCAGAGCTATTAGCAGGCTGTCTGGGGCTGGGAGCGCCCTGTCCCCGTAAGCACTGCCTGGGTAGCAGTTTGTTATGATTCAGGCATGGCACAGGGTTGGCCTAGACAACCCCCAAGTTTCTTCCAGGTTCTGAGATTCTGTGCCCTGAATTAGAGACCAAATCCGCAGAGAGAGCGAACAGCTTCTGCAGGGGAGGGATGAGCAGCAAAAATGTTCCCCTCCCCCAGGTAAGGCCCTGGGGTGAGAATGTGGGGACCAGCCCGCCCCACCCCCTGTCAAGAAACACCCCAACCTCACTCCCTCTCCCCTGTGGCTTTCCCCCTCTTCCCCTTGTTGGAGCCAAACTCACCTCCTCTCCCTGAAACAGTAGGAGTCTGGGATTCTGGAGGTTGGGGGTTGTCAGGTTGGGGGTGGTCAGGTGCCAGTTTTACTCCCAGCCTTCTCGAAACTTCTTCCATCTGCCCCTGGGCTCCTCAACAGCTGCCCTGTGGTGGCCCGGGCAACACAGAGGCCAGAGGAATTTCCCTTCAAAATGCACTTAGCAGCACATGAAGCACAACTTCCAGGTCTCCCTCCTGCCTGCCCCGCCCCAAAGGCCCCTGTAGCCTCCAAGAGGAAGCCCTGATGAGCCTTGATGAGCCTGACCACTATACCAGGGACACCTGCTCTCTGACCAGTGTTGGCCATCCCAGTTCCACACCACCCTTGCTGCCCACACCTTCCCAACATAATCTCAAGCCTTTCTACTCTGCCCACCTGATGGGCCTGGGGTGTTCGAGGAGTGACCCCTCACCAGGCCTCTCCTGTCCCTCCTGTGCCCCTGTTTCCCAGTGGCCTTGTCTCCACAGGGGCCGGGATGGGCCGGGAGTTCGCTTGGGAGGGAGCGGCTGATGCAAGGGAACTGTGTCAGAGTCAACGCACCTCGCACCTCCACCTGGGCGTGAGCGGCCCCTGCACCTCCCGGGCTTTGGGTCCTGAGACATCGCGTTGGCGCTCATCACCCCCTCCAAGCGGCCGTGACGCCCCGCCCCGCCTAGATTTCCAGTTCCATAGCAAATGCAATTTTCAAGAAAAAGGACGCACCTGCCCGGCTTCGGGTGTCCGCTGGGCTCAGACCCTCCGTCTGCCTAACAGCGGCCCATCCTTCCGCTGGAGGCTCCCGCACTCAGGGGAGCTCCGGCTGCCGGGGGAGCTGAGCCACACCCGCCTACAACCACCCTCCCCGGCTCCTGGCCCTGAGACTTGGCCTCAGGAACTGCCCCCCCCCGGGCTACGGACACAAATGCCCTGCGGCCCGCGTGAGTGCGCCCCGGGGAGCCACTGCCGATGGGCGCCCCCTCTAGCAACCAGGGCTCCCCGCGAGCGACAACCGCTGCGGGGAGGGGGTTGGGGTGAGAAGGAGGGGTGGAATGGGAGGGTAGGAAGGGGGGAGGGGTGGGGAAGGAGAAGTACACAGGCACCCTCCCCCCTGGGGGTCTTCGCGCCCACCTGGCTGCTGGCTGCACCCCAATATACCCGGTGGCCCTTTTCCGTTAGCCAGACCCCTAGAGGGCTGGCAGGAAGTCATCGCTGCCTTCGCCACTCCTATGCTCTTTGGAGATCTGCGCTCTGGCTCAAGCGCACGTTCCGCGCCCAAACCTTTGCTCGCCGAGCGTCAGTCCACATCCTTCTGCCTCTCCAGCCTGTCCGTCCGTCCAGCCGCTCGCCCTCGTCCTTACGGGCACCCTTCCCTGCTCCGGCCACCGGTTCCGATCTTCCATCTTCGGAAGCAGCCGAACTGGTTACCAAAAAACAAACAAACCGCGCCTTCCCGGTCGCCCTGGCGCTCCTGTGGCCTCTCGGTGCGCACCGGCCGCTGGCTCTCGGCACCGACGGGCCGGGCCGAGCCGTCCCGCCGCCCCAGCCTCCGGCGCCCGGGCGCTCGAGGAATGGAGCGGGGAGGGCGGGCGCTCCTCGGCCGGGGAAGTGAGGTAGCCGGGTGGGGGACGGGGGTGCGAGATGCCCGGAGTCCCCAAGGCCGGAGGGCGCGTTTGGCTCCGGGGCGGCGTGGGCAGGGGGAGGGGAGGGGGGAGCGGTGTCACAGGGCCGCGGGGAGGCGAGGCGGGGCCTGGTTCCGCGCGGGAGTCTCTGGCCGGCACCCCTTGCGGGTCCAGAGTCGGGGCGCCGCGCTCCGGTGCGGGGTGGGGACGCGGTGGGAGGCTCCCGCCCCGGGCTCGGCGTCAGGCGGGAGTGGGGGGCGCGGCGCTGCCACGAGAGCGTTCAGCAGGGGGCGCTGCTCCGGGTATCGGCGGGGGGGGGGGGGGGGGGGGGGGGTGGAGGGGGCGCCGCTCGCCGCGCACACTTCCCCGTTATTAAACACTATGTTCAAAAGGCGCCGGGGGACTTCCCGGAGCCACGGAGCTCGCGCCGCCCGCCCGCCCGCCCGGCCCACGGAGCCCATGGACCTGAGCGCGGCCGCCGCGCTGTGCCTCTGGCTGCTGAGCGCCTGCCGCCCCCGCGACGGGCTGGAAGCCGCCGCGGTGCTGCGAGTGGCGGGGGCAGGGCCGGCCGAGAGCCCGGGGGGCGGCGGCGGCGGCGGGCGCACCCTCGTCGCGGCTGCGGGCGCCTCTGCTGCCCCGGCCGCCGCGGCTCCCGGGGCCCGCGCCTCGCGCCGCACCGCCGGCTCCGGCTTCAGAAACGGCTCGGTGGTGCCGCACCAGTTCATGATGTCGCTTTATCGGAGCCTGGCCGGGAGGGCTCCGGCCGGGGCCGCCGCCGCCGCCGCCGCCGCCTCCTCCTCGGGCTCGGGGCGCCACGGCCGCGCCGACACCATCACCGGCTTCGCAGACCAGGCGACCCAAGGTACTCGCGCCTCTGCTGCGCCCGCCACCCCGTCCCGTCTGGGTGGAGACCGCCGCCAGCGCCGTGCCCCTGCGCCGTCCCATTCCGGGCGCGGCCGGGCCCAGCCTCAGGTGTTAGAAACTTCGCCCAGACCCCTGCTCCCCACCTGCGGTGCCTGGGTTGTGGCGAGAGACGCGGCAGCTCCGGGGCCCACCCCAGAGGGCTGGGTCCGTCCCTCTATGGGGTTGCCCTGGCCCGGCGGCCGGCGGCGCCCTCGAGGAGGCAGGCAGGCAGGCTGAGCTGGAGATCCGGAGAAGCCAGAGGGGCCTGGCTGAGAGGGACTGCATAGAGGTGGTGGAGGTGGCCGCTTCTTCACTTCTTCGTTGGCAGCAGCAACCTAGGAGGAAGCTCCCAGTCTCTTGGGAGCTGTACAAATTTGGGGGTAACTCAGGGGCATGAGAGAGAGAGAAAGAGAGAGAGAGAGAGAGAGAGAGAGAGAGAGAGAGACATCAGACCAAAGCAAATGGCCCTGGAGAGGCAGGCGGCATCCCCAGGTACCCAGAGGCCCTTCTCTGCCGTGTCTGTGGGTTCCCATGCTGGGCCCTTGGGCCCGCCGGTGGTCCAGGACTCAGAAGGGACCAGCAATGGGGCAGGAATGCAGGCCTCTCCAGGACCAAGCACCCCACCCTCCTCCCCCTCACCCCCCAGGCCCTCCAAAGGTAGGACCTGGTGAGGCTGTGGTGATTGCTGTGTCATCTGGGTTTTATTAATCTCTATTGATGTCATTAAAACAGATAGATAGGGGAGATTTAAGTAATTTCAGACTTAATTCTAAACAGCCAGAGACCCAGCATAAAAGACAAGAGAGAAGGGAAGGCAAATGGGGCTGGAAAGCAAGTGTTGGCCCTGGCTGGGAGCAGTGACCAAGTCACCCACCCCACCCAACACACACACACACACACACACACACACACCTGCTTCACTTTGGGTTTGGGTGCAGGGACAATCTCTGCCCAATGGCCCTGTAGTCTGAGGGCCCCCTTTCTAGCATCCTCTTAGGGCCTGGCCTGTGCACCCCCAGGACTGGAGGCTCCGGTCCTTATCGGAAGGCTGGGTCCTGGCATATAGGCCCAGGGAAGCCCCAGCCCCAAGCCTGCTGTGTGGGCGGCCCAGTTAGGGGAGAGCTGGGGTGTGCAGGGCCCTAGGCTGGCAGAATCACCAGGGGCTCTTTCTTTGGTTGTTTGGCCTGCCTCAAGCTCAGCCTCAGCCTGAGCTAAATCCTTTCCTGGGCTGCCAGTTTGGCTATTAAGGCCGGTAAGGCGGCCTGTCCTTCCTCCCTCTGGAGGAAGGGGTTGCAGTCGCAGCACCTTGAAGTGGGGAGAGGCTGTGGGGCAAGGTCAGAGAAAGTGCTCCAGAGCAGCCCTGGGGAGAACGCGCGCGCATATGTGTGTGTGTCTGTGTGTGTTGTGGGATAGTATTTGCTCGGTGACTCTCCTGCCTCCCTCTCCATCCTGAACTCCAACGTGGAGCTGGGCTTCTTGAGGCCTCAGGAGGCCACTGGCAGCGCCCACACCTCGGAGCCGAGGGCCTGGCCACGGTGCTTGGTGAGCGAACATCCCCACTGGTGGGGCAGCCTGCACAGTCTCTGTGTTTGGGGCAAAATGAAACCAGATGACCCCCTTCAGAGGCAGTCCTTATCGGCTGTTTGGTGGAATTTCAACTTTTTTTTTCTTTTCTGAGCCCCCAAAGAAAAGAGTGAATATGACAAGAAATATCTCGGAAGCCCGAGATAAGTCATAGCAGAGAGAAAGAGTAAACCAGCAAAGGGACTAGGGCCCTAGAGGCGAGAGACCTCCTGTAGCCCTCACTAGCAAGGCAGTGGTCACGCTGCCCAAACCCTTCCGATAAGGCCCGTGGTGCCCCTTTGCCGCCTTTCCCTCTCCATTGGAGGTGGAGGAAACACTGGGAAAAGCTGAGCATGGAGCTCCGCATCGCGACCCGCAGCGCTCAGCGTTCCGAGACTTGGGGCCGGATTGGGTGTGTTTTCCTTGGGCGAAGCGATCGGAGGTTGGGCGCAGTAGAGGGTCTCTGGCGCCCTGCTGACAAGTCCCCTCCAGACGAATCTGCCCGGGAACCGGCTGGACCGTTCAGACCGGGCTGAGGGAGCAGTTTTCTGGGGACAGGAATTAATCCGTTTCGTGCAGTGGCTCCTGTAGGTGCAGAGCAAACAGGAGCGTCCCCGTATCTATCGCTCGGGACCCCAGGAAACAGTCTCCCGGCCTTGGGAGGGGCGCACGAGTTCTGATGTGTCCACCAGGGCCTATGTCCGCCACCAGCCGAGAAAGCCTGGCCTCCTACTTAGTCCCCGCGAATCCGTGGCTCTGGGGCAGGCGGCGGGGTGCGGGGTGGGAGGGTGCGCTCCTGGCCACGCAGCTCAGCAGTAAGTGGATGCGGGTGGGTTGTCGCGGTGCAGGGGAGCTTCCTGTCCTCTGGACCCGGCAGGCAGCTGTGGGCTGGGGCCGAGACGTTGGGGGGCGGGCGCCGGCTGCGGCGGGCCTCACTCCCGCATCTTGGTCCGGCCATTTGCGGTGAGGAGGCCCCGCGGCCAGGAGGGCGACCTCCGTTCACAGGCGGCTCTTTCTCTCCCCGTGTCTCCGCCCGTCCCCTGCAGACGAATCGGCAGCCGACACGGGCCAGAGGTTCCTGTTCGACCTGTCCAGCCTTTCCGACGCGGACGAGGTGCTGGGCGCCGAGCTCCGCGCGCTGCGCCGCGAGGCCCCGGACCACGGCCCGCCGCCGCCGCTGCTGCAGCTGTCCACCTGCCCCGCCGCCGCGCGCGCGCCCCGCCTGCTGCACTCCCGGGCCGCCGCGCCCCTCAGCGGGGAGCGCTGGGAGGCGTTCGACGTGGCGGACGCCGTCCGGAGCCACCGCCGCGAGCCGCGCGCCCCTCGCACGTTCTGCCTGTGGCTGCGCGCCTCGGCCGGCCCGGCGCGGGGGCCGCTGGCGCTGAGCCGGCTGGGCTTCGGCGCCCGCGGCGGGGGCGGCCCGGCGGCGGAGGACCGCGCGCTGCTGGTCGTCTCGTCCCGCTCGCACAGAAAGGAGAGCCTGTTCCGGGAGATCCGCGCGCAGGCCCGCACCCTCGGGGCCGCGCCGGCCGCGGAACAGCCGCCCGACCCGGGCCCCGGCCCCGGGGCACTGGCTGCAGTCCTCGGCGGTCGCAGGAGGCGGCGGACCGCGCTGGCTGGGGCCCGGGCTGCGCAGGGCGGCGGCGGCGGCGGCGGCGGCGGCGGCGGCGGGAGCGCGGGCCGTGGCCACGGACGCAGGGGCCGGACCCGCTGCAGCCGCAAGCCGCTGCACGTGGACTTCAAGGAGCTGGGCTGGGACGACTGGATCATCGCGCCGCTGGACTACCAGGCGTACCACTGCGAGGGCGTCTGCGACTTCCCGCTGCGCTCGCACCTCGAGCCCACCAACCACGCCATCATCCAGACGCTGCTCAACTCCATGGCGCCCGACGCGGCGCCGGCCTCCTGCTGCGTGCCCGCGCGCCTCAGCCCCATCAGCATCCTCTACATCGACGCCGCCAACAACGTGGTCTACAAGCAGTACGAGGACATGGTGGTGGAGGCTTGCGGCTGCAGGTAGCTGGCGGGGCCCGGGCGGGGAGGAGGGGGCAGCCGCGCCGCCGAGGACCCCCGCTGAAGAGCAGCTGAGGGCTGGGCCGTGTGCGGGTGCAGGTCGGACTCTGGCCCCGCGCCCCGCACGGAGGAGAGAACGCGCAGGTTCACACTCACACCCGCAGCTCGTTTACTCATGCACCCGTTCACCGCGACTGCCCCAGAAAGCCCCGGGTGGAGATGACCGCGCTAGGGGAGGTCACAGCCACGCACGCTCGGCAAACAGGTTACCCATGCGCCCACTGCCTCCTCCAGGAGAGGCTGGTGTTTGTGTTCATGTTTAAAATAACAGACGCGAAATCAGGGAGGAACAGCCTAGGGAATTGCCGGCTCCAGAATGGGTGAACTAAAGGGGTACCTGCTTCAGTTTTATCTCACCCCTTTATGTTTCTGGCTGGGTGGCTGAGTTCTGGGGGGATGGGGCCCGGGGTCCGCAGGGTCCGCAGGGTCCCTTCTGAAGGGTTGTGGCGTAAGGAGGCCAGCCATTCTGGGAAGGAGTGGATGCAAAGGCCTTGTCTCTTTTTGACTTTTAAGATGGAAGGTGTCCCCTCCGTCTTGAAAGGGAGGGTTTGTCAGAGCACATGGTGGATCTTCCTAGATCTCTGCCAAAGCCAGCGCCCTCTCTCTGTTTAAAAACCAGTTCCTACTGGGAATGACCTAGAAAGCAGAAAAGATATTCTTTTGGAGGGAGAGGGAAATAGGGGAGAGGTTTTAAACTCCAAGTCTGATCTGACATGAAAGGGGTGAGGTGCATCTGCAGCTCCTGAGCTGGGCAGCCAGGGATGGTGGCTGTGTCTTGGGGGCTCTCGGGGGGAGGCTAGTGCAGTGCCTGGGAATGGGG
>PVJC01006229.1:21177-55853 GCA_004026665.1 Murina feae | reverse complement strand
GTCCTGGGTCTGCTGCCTAGCTCCGCCCCCAGGAGCCTCCGAGGAGTATCCAGGAGCGCCTGTCCCGGGTCCACTGCCTGGCTCCACCCCCTGGCTCCACCCCCTGGGGGCCTCCCCTGGGCATGCAGGAGCATGGGGCCTCTTGCAAGAGCAGCTGTCCTGGGTCTGCTGCCTGGCTTTGCCCCCCGGGGGCCTCTGCAGGACATCCAGGAATGCCTGTCCTGGATCCACTGCCTGGCTCTGTTCTGGGAGCCTCCGCAGGGTGTCCAGGAACACCCGTCCAGGGTCCGCTACCTTCATCCGCCCCCCAGGGGCCTCCACAGGGCGTGCGGGAGCATCTGCTGCACAGTGCGGAGAATCCGAAGCCAGTCCACTGCCCAGCTCCACCCCGGGTGTGTTTGCTCAGCAGCAGGGCCCCACCGAGGGATTCTGCACCAGCGTCCGCCCCTGGCTTGCCACCCCACTCTGCGCCAGGTGTGTCCCCTCAGCGGTGTGGGCCCACCAGGCGTGTGCAATCGTGGACCCTCCGGTGGGAAATGTCCAGGCCTGCACTAATGGCTCTCAGCCCCTCACCGAGGGCACAGGCCGGGCTGAGGGACCCCCACCCCCCCAGTGCACAAATTTTTGTGCACCGGGCCCCTAGTACTTTCATAATTCCACAATAAACCATTAGGCGTTTCTACCTAATTGTATCTGGTTGGCTGAGTGAATCCTGTTGTCCAGAGGTCAGAAAACTTAAGCCTGTAAGCTAAATCCATCTCACTGCCAGGTTTTATATAGCTCATGAGCTAAGAATTTTTTTTATATTTTTAAATGGTTGAAAAATCTTTAAAAAAGTATATTTCATGATGTGAAAATTTGATGACATTCCAATGTTAATGTCCATAAATAAGGTTTTATAGAAACATGGCTACACTCATTGATTTATGTATCATCAGTGGTTGCTTTTATATTACAACTAGAGACCCAGTGCACGAAATTTGTGCACTCAGGCTGGGGTACCTCAGCCTAGCCTGCACCCTCTCGCAGTCCAGGAGCCCTCAGGAAATGTCTGACTGATGGCTTAGGCCCACTCATCAGTTGGACATTCTTAGTGCTGCTGTGGAGGTGGGAGAAGCTTCTGGCTGAACGGCACTCCCCCTGTGGGAGTGCACTGACCACCAGGGGACAGCTCCTGCATTGAGTGGGATCAGGACAAGACTGGCTCTTCAACATCCTCCGAGGGTTCCTGGATTGCAAGAGGGTACAGGCCAGGCCGAGGAACCCCACTCATGCATGATCAGGGCCAGGGAGGGATGTGGGAGGTTGGCCAGCTGGAGAGAGACTGTGGTGTGTTTGGCCCGTCTCGCTCAGTCCTGATTAGCCAGACCCCAGCAGCAAGTTAACCTATTGGTCGAAGCGACTGCCCACTGGTGACCAGTGCTCATTATAGTAACTGATCGGTCGACCGTCTGCCCCTTGGTGGTCAGTGTACCTCATAGTGAGAGGTTGAGCAGCCTTAGCATATCATTAGCATATTACTCTTTGATTGATTGAACAGATGACTGAACACAGCATATTAGGCTTTTATTATATAGGATGACAGTGTTATAGTCAAAGAGACTATATGGCCCACAGAGCCTAAAATATTTACTATCTGGCCCCTCATAGGAAAAGTTTGCTGACCTTTGTTCCAGTGAAATGGTTCTTAAATCTTTGAATATTAGTGTTCTATTTGGGACAACAACGTCTAAGGACTCTACCCATGTTAGTAGTTGAATTTGTAACATTCATTGATAGAGAAAGAACATAATGGCAAAATAAATCAGTAAAGCTCTTAATGACTTTGCTTTTCGTTAATCATAGTAACATGGAAACTAATTTAATGTCATGTTTAATATGTGTCTAAATGCTTAGTGGGTACATGGATTTATGGATCCTTTGCAACAACCCAATAGCACTTCAAGAATTTGCCAACCAGAGCAATATAGGAACCTAATTGCCTTCCCCTCCCTATGTATTCAGCAATGTCCGAATACAGAAATTGACGGGGCAAGTTGACTCATGTCAATCTCTGTTTTCAAGAGCTTATTCTTGTCTTCTGTTTGGGAAATGTGTTTGGTTAGGAAAAAACTGTGGTGTGATTCCTTTTTGTATTCAGGAAAGTGTGGCCAGTGGTGAAATATTTTGTCTCCAAATTCTGTTTGTATCATATGCACTCAGCAGTTTTCATAAGTGCCTGGAATGAGAAGTGCAAGTGGGAACAAAAAGAATGCATTACTTAAATAATAGCTAACAGTTATTGAGGGTTTTATTATGTGCTCAGCACTACATTAAATGCTTTATCTGCATAGCTCATTTATTCTTCCCAGTAACCCTACAAAATAGGTACAGCTATTATTACTGTTACACACGGCTACAGAATAACTGAGCCAGGATTTCAACTGAGGTAGACAGACTGCAGGATGTGGATTGTACAGTAAAGTGTTTCTTCAATGCTTATATATCTAAGGTGATCTTATGTCTCGTTTTACCTGAATCTATTCTGATTATACCTTCTGTCCCAGCATAATAATATGTAGCACCAACTTTCACTCTTAAATGTGTCCTGATTTGGACAGTACAACACGCGCACTCTATATAAGACTAGACTGCTAAATTTAGACTGAGCAAAAAGACCAATTGAGCAAATATTTAGGAGCAATTAAACCTAGTAGGTGGTAATTGCCTACTGGATAGAATCTGGTCAAAATATTATAGTCGTTCAGGAGGTATCATGCATACATGACCTAAAGCTTGATAGTGAATAGGGACCTTCTCTTGTTCACTTAATTATCAAGACTACAGTTGACATGCTGATCTTTTGAAACTCTTTTTAAAATGGTCTCCTTTTTCAACTTCTCTGACACACTACTGGCTTTGCTCCTACACTCTTTATCTGACTTGTTTTCCTCCTTTTGCTTAATTCCTATGATAGTGTCGCATAAATCGATCTCTTTGGCCTTCTGACTCCTTTATCTGAATTTTCTCCTCTCATTGATTCAAGTCTGGATCTCAGTGAATTACTCACAAATCGTATACTTCCATATCTGACTCCCTTCCTCCAATTTCAGTTTTACATCTGTAGAGCAATGATCTGGGTATTTCTACTTGTGCATACAGCCAGTGGTTCAATTTTGGTTTTATCAAATGCAAACATTTGTTGCCACTAGTAAACCAAACCTAGTTATTCATACATTGCACACATATTTTACTTATTATAATTCATTGTCTTTGTGTCTAAAAGAGTAGCAGATACTGGAAAAAATATGGATTTTGAAAATAAAATTATTCAGGTTTGAAGCCTGCCTGTTTTAATTACTAGCTTATGATCCCAGGCAAATTTCTGAATATCTGTGCTTCAGATTCCCTATCCTAACATTATTAAATACTAACTGTAAGGATTAAGTAAACATCATTTAATACAGTGCCTGGAAGGTAATAAGAATTTTGTACATGCAATAGCTCTTATTCTTGTTTGATTATGATGAATGTTGTGGAGGTAGAGGTGGTGGTGGAGGTTGTGGAGGTGATGGAGGTGTTAGAGATGGTGCTGATGGTATTAGAGGCAGTGGTAGTAGAAGTGGTAGTAGTCATTAAGGTAGTTATGGAGGTGGAGGTAGAGATGGTGGTCATGTACTATTGGTGAAAAAAATCCCATAATAAACATCATCTCAAAATTAATGAATATAACAACAAACGACTTCATTTTCCTCTTTAAAACATTACCTGACTTCTCCATTTCTTCTCTGACCTTGCTCCTTATTCATTTATTTTGATTAAATACATTATATTATTGGATAAGTGAAATCATTTAAGTCATTTCCTTATCATTGTAACTGCCAGCTCCACAACCTGAGCTGTATACTTCACTGTGGTGAGACTTGCTCCTCTTTCTGATTAATCTGCCTCAAATCAATGTGTCTAAAATGTCACTTTTATGCTGACTCCTCTGATTTGAGATCCTTCTAACTCCAGTTGACCCAAAATAAAACACAAGCCTCTTATTACGGTATTTGATATTATTTTTTCACCAAGCTTCTGTGCAGCTTCCCCAAACTCTTTCCACTTTATTCAATAAATTACATTACATACATTCTTTTTGCTTTCTGCCTTAATGTCACCCACATAAATTTTTCTCATCACCAATCACAACAAAGGAATTCTGTTACTATACTTGTTTGTACTTTACTTGGATTCCATGTGTGGTGTCATTTATATAATAAATTATCAAATATTTGTGGAAAGAGTGAATAATACAGTCCAACTAATTGTGACAACTAAAATTTTATATTACAGTAGCATTTAAGAATTCAACCTAGCTCTTCATGGAATTGTTTTTAATGAACAAATTACTATTCTAATAATCTTTAGTAATTCTGATTTTATCAATTATGATATCATTGTTTACTCAAAACCATTAAGGGTTTTAAAATTCAGCTTTGTACCACACTATAGTTTTTTAATTACCTAAGGTACATTTAATTGGTTTCTTAATAATTACACAGTTTCTGCATTTGTCATATTTACTGCATAAATTGTCCTCCTTTCACTAAGATATACAAAAGTATTTGATGATCTTGGGTTATAAGATAATTATTTCTAACAGTAAATTGTCCCTGAAATTCAGTGACATGATTTTGCATATAGGTAATTATCAAAGTATGGAACTCAGTCTAGATTAAACCCAGATCTATTATTTAGTTAATTGGAATTTATTGAGAGATTCATTTCTAATCATGTAGCAGTTATTTTAAGATACATTTTACAAAAGCTTTTATTTACATTTTTGTATCAACCAGGTGAAACTGATGGCAAAATGAATACTTTTAAAGCAAATGCCATTTCAGTGAAGATACTTTCCTCAAGTATAGTGTTAACAAATGAATATCTTTGACTTCCAGAGATATACAGAGACATTTATAAATACCTAAATTCACCTAGTCTCTTTATTTTATCCTAGATAAGCAGAGTCTAAAGTTTGCTTTCTCTGACAATTTCTCCAATGTTTACTAACTGATGCAACGCATTGCCTAGACCTGAAGTATTATTTTATTTTACAAATCTGAAGTGTTATTCTATTGTCTAATTACAGACCTGAAGTATTATTTTATCTTCTATTTTCGGCTTAATTTTTTGTTTTATTTCTTTTTGTGTCTACTGACTCAAAGATGTGAATTTATGCCACATTCTTGGATAAGATATCTCTGCAATTTAATGAGATTAATTCCTGAACAATTTTGCTGTTAGATATTTATTTTAACTTTGATTATCAAATTATAATCTGGAAGTTGTAAACTAGAACATTTTAACTTTACTTACAGAATGTGATTGCATGATTAATGTGTGTAACAGCTAAGTTTTAATTTTCTGTATAATAAATTGATCCTAAAATACTTGAGTTGTTGGTCTCAGTAATAACATTTTTGCCTCATTTACAGTCTAGAAAAATAAAAGCTTGCTTCTTATATCTAAGGAGACTAGACTCTAGACTTTTCCGTGGTTACATGTTAATTGAGGTCCAGAAAGGTTAAATAAGTTGCTTTCAGTTGCAAAATAAAAACTAGTGCGTAGTTTCTTAATTTGAATTTTTGTTATAGTTGCAATGTTCTGCTTCTTTTTATGTATTAGAGTCAAATGACCTTGGTCATTAACTCCAGTTTTAGTTTAGAAATTATTTTTGGTGAAGAATAGAAACCTACAAACCATCCTCAAATATTACAAAAACATAACCATCTGTTTAAAGTTCTTAAAATTCTTTTGCCATATAAGTCAAGAATTAGTCAAGAAATATGTTTTGAAGAATATAGGAATGTGGATTCTAGATGCCTACTACTAGCAAGTCACTAGAGAACAGTTAGAGCAGCAATACTCATAGTGCAGTGCATGAAGCAGCAATATCACTTGGAGCTTATTGGAAATGGAGATTTAGGGTACTGGGACTATTGAGGGGATCACTATGTAAAGTATATGCTTGTACATCTGAAACCAATACAAAATAAAATTGAAAGAAAAAATGAAATGCAGATTTAGGGGCTCTCCTCAAACTAGCTGAATCAGAAACTCTTCAGGTGGGCCCTGAAATCTTTTACATGCTCTCTAGGTCATTCTGATAAACCTTAAATTCTGAGAACTCTTGCACAAGAACAGTGGTTCTCATATATTAGCATGTATTTGAATCATCTGGAAGGCTTGATAAAAGACAGATTCCTGGTCCCCATCAGAGTTTCTGACTCAGTAGGTTTGGGGTGATGCCTGAAAAATCTTAATTTTTAACAAGTTCCCAGGTGATACTGATGCTGTTAGGTTTAAGGCTCATGTCTTAGAAATCAGTGCACTAGAACATCATCTCAGCTATAGCCCAACTCTTGTTCATCTTTCCTCCAACCAGCTTCAATAAGAGGAATCATCTACTCCAGGTTAGGCTAAGTGATACTGCTGTTCCATCTTGTGACACCTCTCTTGCTTCATGTTGACATGATCTATTAATATGCCTATTTTACCCACTAGAAAAAGCTTCCTTGGGCCATGGACCATATCTTACTCCTGATCTGGAATGGGGTCTTCTATATGGTAGATGCTCAATGCATGTTTTGACTGAAATTCACTATCACTCCAACTGTCCCTGTAAGATACTATGCATTGCTCTGGATGTCTAGCTACAGCAGTTGTAGGAAAAATAACTCTTCCAGAATGCAAGGCATAGAGGAATCCCAGCAGGAAGAATGATTAGGCCATATTGCCAGAATTGTAACCTACATTTTTGTCTGTTCCTTGAGTGAAAAAAATTTTAGTCACATTTATTCATCTAAAGGAAGCATCGTTGAATGCAGAGAAAAGATGATTTTTTTACTGAGATCTAAAATATCTCTAGTCTCTTACTTCTGCTTCATTTCCTACCTCCTCATATTCTACATCAAGCACTGAAACTGCTTCAGCAAGGTCACTAGAGAGCTCCTTAATTGCTAGCTCCAAAGGTAGCTCTGCAGTTCTTATCCTTCTTGACCTTTGTGCTATGCTTGATGGTGATGATTAGTCCCTTCTTGAAAAATTCCTCCCAGTTTCTGAAACATTGTTCTCTCCTGTTTCTTTCCTCCTCTTGGCTTTCTCACCATGTCTTTTCAGCCTCCTCTTCTTATCCCTTTTTTTGTCAGTCTCCACAAGATCAAATTTTGATTTCATTTTCTCTTTCTCAGAGCACTATCATTTATAATATTGTCTTTATCAGCCATCTCTCTATAGGTGATGATTTCCAAATTACTATCTCCGGCTCATCCTGCCTCCTGATGTGTATATCTGTGTCATGCAAAGGTTTATGGGGTCTGTAAACAGACCTGGACTTCTCACTGAAATCTCAGTTGTGGTTCTGAAGTTTAGACTACACGACATTAGGGAGTACCATTCATAGCATAGTTTCTTAAAAACAGTACCTTCTGGACTTAGGCAGGGAACAATTTGTGCAGCCATTCATAGTAGTCTCATATAGGCCACATCACTAAATCTCTCCGAGTAGGTCTATTAAATTCTCTGTAATTTAATTCTTTATATTCAGCCCTTCCCCCAGTTCAGTGTCTGATAACTTTCTGCAAGAAGTTCTCAACTGATTTCTCTGCTTTTACTGTCACCTTTTATTATTGATTCCAGAGGAAGGGAGGGAGGGAGGGAGGGAGGGAGGAAATGTAAGAGAGAAACATCCACTGATTGTCTCCTGCATGTGTCCTGAATGAGGATCAAACCCGTAACCTGGGTTTGTGCCCTGAATGGAATCGAACTCTCCACCTTTTGGTATACAGGGCAATGCCCAAACTGAGTCCCACTAGCCAGGGCACTTTATTCTTTCTTAACCATACTCTCCACAGCCTCCTGAAGGATATCTGAAAATGCAATTTTAATTACATCATTCCTCTAACCATAATTCTTCAGATGCACAGCACAGAAATTTATTTGTGATCTTTAGCTGCCTAACTAATCAGCTTCACTACCTTCTACCCAGCCCATCAAAAAAATCATGCTAGTGCTAGTCAAAACAGTCTGCAAACTGTTTATTAGCAGGACACAATGAAATAAGGATCTTGAGCCAGAATAGAAATCAATGCACTGCTTCCTTTGTCAAGAAAATTTTGCAATTAAAAAGAAATCAGATGAAATAGCGACTTAGTTGATTTATACTCTGGTGACTTCTTTTGTCACTGACTACTAACAAATAGTTCATAGAATGGCCACAAACTGCATATTTAATGGCACTGCCCTTCAATTGGGCTTTAATTAACTGCTGTCTGATCTCTACAAGCTCTATGATCCCTCAAGTTTCCATTTCTTTGCATCTACTGTTCTCTCTACTTAAGATTCCCTTCTCATTACGTTCTCTTTGCCCACTCCCACATTTTTTGCCCGCCAAATAACTGCCTTTTCTCTCTGTGAGCCTAATTTCACAAACATTTCTCATCATCACTAATAAACGAATTAGAACACTTACATAATTTTACTGTAATAATTTTAATTTTTCATATGCATATCTCTAGTTAACTCCTGAGAACAGGAGCCATATCTTTTCAGTTCTAGACCTACAGTGCTTAACTGTAGATGTTAGCAAATAGTAGTAGCCAGTAATATTCTTGGTACATTAAATGAGGATTTGTCAGTGTCTTGTCAGGAAATTAGAAACCACTCTAGGTGTTTCAGAAAGAGGAAACAAAACAAAGAATTGGTTAAACAGGTGATGGGAAACTGGGAAACAGGGCAGGGATTAGTAAGGCAACAACAGGAAGTTAGTAACATCAGAAAGCTGTGATGATGCCTAGAACTTGAGGAGCAATGCAGGTAGGGGATGGTTTCAGAATCCCAAAGCTGGCACCTGCTAGCAGGGTCTAATAGTCAGGACTACCAAGCAGGAGCTTGGACCAATCGAGGGAGGGGCCATCCAGAGAAAACTGAAGCCACAGTGGAGGTTTATAACTGCCCTAGAAATGCCAGCAAACATGGTGTCTGAAGGAAAAATACCTTGGTTTATCTCTTCCTTCTGCCTTCTAGTGTACTCTAGAGCTTCCAATTTAGACAGATCCAAGTGGAAGCCAGTAGGCAAGCAGTGGTGGAAATGTATATCCCTCTGACACAGGGAGGACAAAAGAAATGTGGAGAATTGATCTGAGAGCAGATGGGTCTATGACTGTACATATGATTTCTGGCCGTGGATCTTCCTCTTACAAGCTAAGGAACTGAAGCTAGTCACTTAACCTTACTAGTACTCACAGAATCTATTTCTTCATCTCTGAATAGAATTTACATGACTTTTCTTGTTTGTCCTCACACTGTGGAAATTTTATTATACACATGTCTCTCTTTTTTACTTATAATTTATTGTTCAATAGATAAATCATTGGCATTTCCCTTATTTTTAAATTTATTAGGGTGATATTGGTTAATACAATTATATAGATTTTAAGTGTGCAGTTTGATGATACAGTATCTACATATGTTTCTTTGTTAGTACATGCAGACTCTGAGGCTGAAAGTCTACCTCTGTAAGTGGAGGGTACGGAGAGACTGAAGAAAGCCACTCCAGTCTAGAAATGAACAAAGTTTATTAAGGGAAACTTACATACGAGGAGCATCTTGAGGAGCTGCAAGACAAAGTGGATATCCTCTGTGCTGCCTTATGAAGTGTCAGAGAACTGCACAGGGTAAAAAGGGAGGGGATAATCACAGGTACTAGCACATGAATGCTACCAGGTATGGAAAATTATATACTTGACCAGGTTGGGACAAGAGCCTGTTCCAGGAACGAGTACATACCAGAGGCAGAGGAAGAGTGCTGATTCATGTCAGAATGCACATCAGTTGCAACCAGACAGTCTCTAAGGGTGGGTTTGTGGTAAGTAATATCTGGATTCAGTTCACAGGCCAGATAGTGATCTCAGCATGGAACAGTCTCAGCTCCACAGTCTTGGTGATTGTTTAAGTAGAAATATACATCCTTGCCCCAGGAAAAAGTTGAGTTTCTAGTTACTAATTTAGAAAAGATTTTCCCAATTACCACATTTGTGTTATAATAGAAAATATTCTTATTCTGACGTCTTCTGAGAATATTCTTTTCTGATGTCTTCCCTTGAGACAGCTAGGCCTCCGGGACTGTTCTGGAAAAAGTCCTAGTGCAACTACAAATTTTCCAGAAAAGCCTGTGTTGAAATTTTGGTCTTTTAACTTTGCAGTTTGTGCTCTCTGGGAATTTGACAAACCACTCTGAACCTGTTTGTTTTCACCAAGAAAATGGGAATAATTATGAGTCTGTTGTTGTCAGAATTAAATTAAGAGAATATCTGCTATAATACCAGAAAACGGTGCTTAATATTTATACTGTCTATTGAATTACCTACAAGTCACCTAAAACAATGGGAGAACAATTCTTCGCTTATGGCAGATTGAATAAATATTTGTTATCAGAACTGTCTACTGGTTAAAATGACTTATAAATAAATATGAACATCTCAAGAACCCAAAAGAAGAAAAAAAAGGAAAGAAAAAGAAAAGAAAACTGTACCCTTTTCAGTCAACACACATGATCATATTATCCTACCACACACAAATGAAATGATACCTGGCTCCTATGGACTGAATTATGTCCCCCTGATATTCATATCTTGAAGCCTTAACCCCAATTGAGAGTATTTGGAAATGGGGCATTTGGGAAATAATTAGGTTTAGATGAGGTCTTGAGTATGCTTCCCTCATGATGAGATTAGTGTCCTTAGAAAAAGTGCCATCAGAGATCTTGCTCTCTGTCATTTTCCCTGCTGCGTGAGGACACAGTGACAAGATGGCAGGGTGACAAGCCAGGAAGAGAACTCTCACCAGAGCCTGACCATACGGGCACCTTGAGGAAGTCTGAGAAAATAAATTTTTGTTGTTTATGCCTCTTAGCCTATAGTAGTTTGTTACATCAGCCTCAGCTGACTAACATTCTAGCTTTGTAGACCAATGAGTTTTGCTTTGTGTTTTAACTAAATTTTGTAGAGGTGCTCACTAAAGGCACTGGATGGATTGAAGTAATCCATGATGCTGGTGAAGTGGCAGTGGGGCAGTAAGTACACGTCGGATCTAAATGGCATTCCACATTGTGCTAGATAGTTTCTGAACCTTGACTGGAACTTACTTAAACTTTAAAGATCCTCAAGGTAAAAAGCATGTTAAAGTTTTTTAAACTCACTGAGCTTCCACACTGGGAGTATGTAAAGTTTAAATTGCCTCCATAGGGTCCAAGGCACTGTCAAATGTGTGGAGAGGTTCTTTGAAGCTCTTGTAGTCAGTATAAATCCACACTATTTCAAGGATGTAATGACAGAAACCTTCATTTTCTGTCTAATTTTCATATTCATTCAACTAGTGTCAAATGGATTATATTATTCATAAAGCACTCTAATTGCTGTAACTTTGGGCCATAGTTAGTCCTTCCTGCAGGAGGCATGCATTCTAGTATAAACTGTATTATGAAGAAATATGTATAAAATGTTAGAAATGTTGTAAAGAAGAAAACTCATTTTCTGCTTAAGAGTTGAGCATGGAAAGCTCATGGAAAAATTAGCATCTGAATGAATGGACAGTTAAAGGTTAGGGTCATATTGGACTCCAGATCAGGACAGCCTGCATACCTGGCATAGTAAGGGATGAGGTTGAAAACGTAGGTTGGTTCATTTAAAAAAATGGTACTCAATGCCAGACTAAAGAATGTAGAATTCCATCTGGTCATGGGGAGCCAATCCATATTTTTGAGAGAGAGAGCAAAGCAATATAGTATCTGAGTGTTGGGCAAGATAGGTCATCTCAACTTTATTCTATAGAGCTGTGAGAGTCAACAGATTTTTCTCTCAAGGGCTAGACAATCAAAATTTTAGGCTTTGTGCACTGTATAGTTTCTTTTGCAACTACTCTACTCCGATGCTATAGTGTGAAATCAGCCATACAATATGTAAATGAATGACTTGTGTTCAATAAAACTTTATTTAAAAAAACAGGTGGCAGGCCAGATTTGTTCTATGTGCCATAGTTTGCCTATTCCTGCAACAAACGGTGAAATAGATGAGATTATTGTGCTGTTGATTTTAGTTGATTGGTCTTTCTTATGGATTTCTTTGTAGTTTTTATTCCTGTGATTACAATGATGGCTTTTATTTTCCAGTCCTTAACAAAACTCTCAAACAGATACTTCTGCCCTCAAACGAGAAAGTGAGAAGGAGCACAGAACTGGCCTAAACCACATAAGAAAGAGTCAAGAAAGGCAAAAATCACAGTAGCTAAAATGTAAATGGCTTCTACCATGTGTCAAGCATTCTTCTAAGTATTTAATACATATAACATATTTAACTAATGAGACAGTATTGTAAAGTATTTTTCAATTATTTTCCTCCTTTGCAAATGGGAAAGCACAATATTGAACAGTTAGGTGATTTCTCATGTTTACTAAGTTTACAGGAAGCAATGTAGTCAGGATTTGATCCCAGACATCTAGCACAGGATGCTGCATTCTTGAACTGTGTGCCATGCTGTTTTATGAGAATTTAAAGTTTATTTCATCATCTTACTTAGCTGAAATTAAAAGCTTAACTGATGTTATTTAAGCATTGTTGAGGTGTGTCTATGGAAACTGCAACTATCCTAGATTTTGGCTCCTCTGCATTCTGAAGTCTTAAAAATTCTAGGGTGGCATTGAAGCATTTGCCTATCTTTAAACTAGAAAAAAAACTTTTAAAGTGCCACGAGGGTATCAATTATGCAACTAAGGGTCATAGTTTAGCTAAGTGAAAATGTTCAGAATTAATGCACTAGTGTTAGAGACTCCAGTCAAGTTCTGGCACAATCCAAAATACCACCAGACTCTACTGTATAGCAGCAAACTGGAAATTCATTTTGACTTTTTCTTTTTTTTTTAATTTTGTTTTATTGCTTAAAGTATTACAGCGAATGTTAGATAGGTCTCCATTTTTTCCCTTGACCTTCCCCCGCCTCCCCTACCCCCCCAGTGTCTTGTGTCCATTGATTATGCTCATATGCATGCATACAAGTCATTTTGACTTTTTCTTAATGTTTTTTTTAAAAGCATTTCCCTTTCATTTGGCACAAAGGAAAGTAAGTATAGTGTAGTGGAAATCTTTGGATTCAGACAGATCTGGTTTTGAATCTTAACTTCATGCTTCACTATGTATTGAAAACAAAGCAGCTTCCCAAATCTCCCTGTTCATGACCTATCTATAAACATGAAGATTATAACAAATAACCTACATAGTTATGGGAGATGAATTAATTCTTATGAAAGCATGTGGCATTAACATGATATTTAAAATGCTATTTTCATTTGAATTTGATTGTAAAATTAATGTTTAAAAACCCTAGTCTAGATAGTACAGGGATATAATTCTGTACAGATATATAGAGCATGAGTGTCTTCAGATAAACAAAAATTAGGTAAAATTAATGAACTGGGGGAAAACTGTTGGGTTACAAAGTCCAGAAGCTGCTAAAATATTATTTGGATTGAGCATGTCTCCTCAATTGAAGACATTTTCTCAAGGGAATCTTTATATTATGACTTCAAGATACTTTTGTGTGTTTTACAACGGCAGAAGGTATTTTAACTGCATCTGAGGGTGCCTTACTAACAAGTTGCTTTTGCACCGTTTTATCTATATCTTTGGACATTTTATGTTTCTCTGTAAGAAAATTCCCATGAGAAATCCATTTGTCACCATGTTATCTTTATGTAGATAAGAAAATAAAAGAGATGCTAAATTGAGGACCAGATGAGCTGTGGAAGGGAATGCGCGCCCTCTAGTGACCCACATTTATTTCTCGCAAAGGCATATACAGCTTTTCTTTTTGGTTTCATTTTAAATAAACATCAAATTTGATTTTAAAATGAATGGCTCAAGATTTTCAACTTGAGCATATTACATTGTGTAATCATATATTTGTTACTATGGCAAGATTTCATCTATCACTTAACGGAATATTCTATTAACCCATGTTAGGGTGATTTTCTTGCACAGAACTATGTTTCAACGGGACTTTCAATTTACTGAAAATGAAAAATAAGTTCTAGGCATCTGAGGCTTAGAAACATTGTGTTGCCAGTCCTCTGGGTGATACGTGTTCTTTCACACTCATTGGCTGTATAACTAATTCCTGTAATATAGCTGGTTCTGACATCTTAGATTTTGGGGGATTTCCTTAGCTTTTAAAGTGTGTTTTCCGGAACGTTAGATTAACAGACCATATAAAAATGACTTATTTTTAACCATATCACAATTTAGAAATAAATATTATCAATGTATTTTTAATGATGGAGATTTATTCCCAAATTAAGGTAAAATATTATTTTAAAGTTGGTTTTACCTTCCAGATGTTAAAATAGTTTAGTTAAGTTTTACTTTTTGGAGAGAAGAAACATTTTTGTAGTTTTATTCTATTTAGTGAAATCATTTATACTAAAAGTACAGAGATTAATACCAATGCCAGATAACTCATGGGTTTTTCTGGCATTTATAGCGGAAAAATATTAGATCACTGTGTTTGTGTCCAAAGACATGCATTTGTAAAAGTCACTATTGTTATACACAATAAACATATTATTGTTTTTGTATAATTAACAATGAAGAAGATGCACAATTATAAAGACACATTTTATATTTTAGACAAGAAATCATATTTTGAAACATGTTAAAGGGACAAGGTAAACTACACAGAAATTTATTTTTTAGTATTATTTAAACATGCATTTCAGTGTAATCTGGAATCATTAAATTTAACTATTAAAATGTATTATTTTATGATTGATATTCTTAAACATACATATGTGTAAAACTAAAAATACATTTAAGCTTGTGAGGAAAATCATGCAACATAAGGAAAATGGAATGTTTAATAGAAAGAACTGTTAATGCAGCCAGTTTACATTAACTGAGGACACGGTCCTGTCTCATTTGTCATATTTTGTTTCAGGTGCTGTGCAAAGGGTTGAAAAGAGTATATAGGGTTTTTCCTTACAAGTTTAAAACCTATATAATTTTATGACTATAATCCTAGAGTCCTACAAATACTATATTTTTAGCACTAATAAGGTTTATACGGAATTTTGCTTGATCTCTCTGGTTCAAATTTACTTTTTATTCTATTTACTCAAATTAAAAAAAATCCTCACCTAAGCCATCGGCCAAGCTATTTATTCAATTTTTATTTAAAAACAAAACAAAACAAAAACATCTTTATTGTTGAAAGTATTACATATGTTCCTTTTTGACTCCCATTGATCTCTTTTAGCCCTCCCCCCCGACCCCAGGCCTTCACCATCCTATTGTCTGTGTCCATGTGTTATGCATATATGCATACAAATTCTTTGCTTGATCTCTGTCCATCCACACACTCTACCCCCCTTTCCTCTGAGATTCCAGTATGTTCCATGCTTCTTTGTCTCTAGATCTGTTTTGTTCACCAGTTTATTTTGTTTATTAGATTCCATATATGAAAGAGATCATGTGATACTTACCTTTCTTTGACTGGCTAATTCCACTTAGTGTAATACTCTTCAGGTCTATCCATGCTGTTGCAAATGGTACGAGATCTTTTTTACAACTGCATAGTAGTAGATTCCATTGTGTAAGTATACCACAGCTTTTTTATCCACTCATCTGCTGATGGACACTTGGGCTGTTTCCAAATCTTAGATATTGTAAATTGTGCTGCTATGAACGTAGGGGTGCATATATTATTCCTGATTGGTGTTTCTGATTTCTTAGAATATATTCCTAGAAGTGGGATCACTGAGTCAAATGGTAGGTTTATTTTTAATTTTTTGAAGAAACTCCATACTGTTTTCCTCAGTTGGCTGCAACCAGTCTCTATTCCCAAGAGCAGTTATACAAGGGTTTCCTTTTCTCCACATCCTCACCAATACTTGTGGTTTGTTGATTTGTTGATGATAGACATTCTGACACTTGTGAGTTAATACTTCATTGTCATTTTAATTTACATCTCTTGGATAATTAGTGACTTTGAGCATATTTTCATGCCTCATGGCTTCTGTATGTCCACTTTCAAAAATGGTCCGTGGCCCATTTTTTAATTGGATTGTTTGTCTTCCCTTTGTTGAGTTGCATGAGTTCCTCATATATTTTGGAAATTAACCCTTTATCACATATATCATTGGCAAACACGTTCTCCCATGCAGTTGGCTCTCTTTTCCTTTAGTTAATGGTTTCTTTTGCTATGCAGAAGCTTTTTATTTTGATACTAGAGGCCCGGTGCACAAGATTCATGTACTGGGGCGGGGTATCCTTCAGCCCGGCCTGCACTCTCTCACAGTCTGGGAGCCCTGGGGGGGGGGGGGATGTCCACAGGCCTAAGCCCAAAGGTGAACATCCTTAGCTCTGCTGTGGAGGCGGGAGAGGCTCTCACCACCCACCACCGCTGCGCTTGCCAGCCTTGAGCTGGCTTCTGGCTGAGCAGCACGCCCCCTGTGGGAGTGCACTGACTACCAGGGGGCAGCTCCTGCCTTGAGTGTCTGCCTCCTGGTGGTCAGTGTGCATCAAAGCGACCGGTTGTTCTACTGTTTGGTAGATTTGCATATTACACTCTTTTTGTATACGACTAGGGTCCCAATGCACCTTGAAAGGAATTGTGGGCTGCGAGGCTTTGGTGGCCACAGAGGTGGGTCTTGTCCCATCCACCATGCCCCTGCCCAGCCCCCCCCCCACCATATCCCCCTGTCCCCTGTCTCCTGGCAGCCCTGCTCCCGCTGCCACCGCTTCCATGTACTGATAGCACTGGCCCCACTTGCACCTGCTCATGGCCTGGAGCTATTGGGCCCAGTGCCAGTAGCGGATGCGAGCGGGGCTGGTGCCTGCAGCTGGTGTGAGCAGATACTGCTGCCCTGATCTCCCCTCGGGATCAGTGAGAGACGAAGAAGCCCTCAGAGGTGATCGGGGCTGGCAGTCATGGCTCACACCTGCAGATGGTGCCGAGTGATTGGGACTGATGCCAGATGCCAGCAGTGGGTGCGAGCAGTGGTTCTGGCGCCGGCTGTAGGTGAGAGTGGGGCTGGTGCCGGCAGCAGGTGCAAGCGCCGGGTGGGACCGCGGCATGGGGAAGCAAAGAATTTTCAGTAGCCACCAGAGGCTTGCCCAGGTGGCAGTGACCAGAGTCCTGTCTTGGTCTGGCACCCCCACTTACCTGCTCTACCATCCCGCCATGGCCAATGCCCACCATGTTGCACACTCTGCCACCTGCTGCTGATGCCTGCCATGTTCTGCATGTGCCCCATGGTGTCAGCACACATCATAGCAACCAGTTGTTCGGTTGTTCCACCTTTCAGTCTATTTGCATATTAAGGTTATATATATATGTATATATATAGTAACATTTGTTTTTTCCCCCTTAGTTTCATTTGCCCTAGGAGATGTATCAGCAAACATACTGCTATGAGAGATGTATAGATTTTGCTGCCTATTTCTTCTAAGATTTGTATGGTTTAATGACTTACATTTTGGTCTTATCCATTTTGAGTTTATTCTTGTGTACAGTGTAAGTTGATTGTCTAGTTTTTGTGTGTTTTTTTTTGCATGTGCCTGTCCAATTTTCCTAACACTATTTATTGTCTTTATTCCAGTGTATGCTCTTGCCTCCTTTGTCAAATATTAATAGAGTATAATAGCTTGGGTTGTTTTCTGGTTTTTCTGTTCAGTTCTATTGATCTTTATATCTGTTCTGGTGCCAATACCTGGCTCTTTTTATTACAGTGGCTTTGTAGTATAACTTGATATCTGGTATTGTGATCCCTCCACCTTTGTTCTTCTATTTCAAGATTATTGTGGCCATTTGGAGTCTTTTTTTTTGTTCCATATAGATTTTTGAAGTATTTCTTCAAGATCTGAATTATGCTTTTGGTATTTTAATAGGGATTGCATTTAATCTATAGTTTGCTTTTGGTAGTATGGGTATTTTAATGATGTTGATTCTACCAATCCATGAACACAGTATATTCTTTCACTTGTTTATATCTACATTTATCTCTTTTTCCAGAGTCCTGTAGTTTTCTGATTACAGGTCTTTTACCTCCTTGGCTAAGTATCTGCCTAAGTATCTTAATTTTGTTGTTGAAATGGTAAATTGGATTGTTTTTTTAAGTTTCTCTTTTTGAGAGTTCATTATTGGTGTATAAAAATGCCATTGACTTCTGGGTATTATTTTTGTATCCTGTTATGTTGCCAAATTCACTTATTAAATCTGGTAGTTTTTTATGGATCTTTCCAGTTTTCTATGTACAATATCACGTCATCTGCGAATAATGATAATTTTACTTCCTCCTTTCCAATTTGGGTGCCTTTTATTTTTTTTATTCTTTATTCAATTTTTAGAAGCAAGTGGAAACATACATGTGGGAGGGATTAGCTTCAGAAGGAAGGTTGAAAAAGAGGAGTAGGGAATAGTTGATCAAGAAAACTTTGATGAGAAATTATATATCTTAAACTGTCTTGAAAGATGAATGTCTGAGATCAGGAGAGTACCCATCTACCAGTATGGAATTTAAATATCTTCTCAAATTCTCAAACTCTGAAGAACAAAGAGGATTATTAAAAATATAATAAATATAATTTTGAAATCTTACCTCACTGCCAAAAAGAAATCTTGCATAATTGTAATACAAATGAAAAAGAATTATAGTCTTCTTTTTTATTCATCCTCACCTGAGAATTCTTTTCTATTGGTTTTCAGAGAAAGTGAAAGGGGGAGGGAGGGACAGAGAGAAACACTGATGTGAGAGAGAGACACATTAATTGGTTGCCTCCTGCATGCACCCTGACCAGGGCCAGGGGATGTGCAACTAAGGTATGTGCCCTTGACAGGAATTGAACCCGGGACTATTTAGTCCATGAGCCAACACTCTGTCTACTGAGCCAAACCGACTGGGGCTATCGTTTTATTTTTATTAACATAAAATGCATGTTTTAGCTAATCAAAATGAACAAATAAAATTGGTTTGTTAAGTCACCTGGTCTAATCCTAGAGCTCTGGGATCCTGTAAGAGTTAACGTATTTCACAAGTGTCAACACTTTACTTTCAGGCTTCTAAAGATGAAGCTCATTACATTTTTATGAAATAGTATGTGCAATGAAGTTTAAAAAATGTAAAATGGACATTCATAACCAGCTCACTAACCAAATTAGTTAAGTCTGAGAGCTTAAAGGATTTCTACTTTCAACATTTACCCATTTGGGAATTATGAGTTCCAAATTATATATTGAAAGTGACTGAATTACAACTTATGTAAATGTTTCATCTTAGTTTAATACTTTATATAGCAGTCACTGTACAGAAAATTAACAGAACACAGTAAGTACCCATCGAGAGGCTCTTCTGGTGTAATTAGCACGGTTATAATACTGCACAAATTCCATACTGTTGAGAATTCAAAATGGACAACTTCTTTTTTTTTAAATGGACAACTTCTTAAACTGCAAGCGTTTCCCTTTTTTTGTTTGTTTTTTGAGTGGTAATATTTTTTCAGTGTTTTTCCTTTTAATTTACTTAAAATGTTTACACGTGCACATACACAGACAGATATATCACTAAATTTAGACTACAAGAGAGTGTAATTGATTTAATTTGCATCCCCTTTATGGGAAATTCAACCAGATGAAATAGAGTAGATTTGTACAATAACCATCATACTTTTTGATATTTTGAAAATTCCAGAAAATGAGAGGTAGGACTTTGATAAAGCACAAAGAGTATAAGGTTAAGAGGTTTGTTCAAAGCAAGATCATATAGGACCATGTTGAAATTTTGGTCTTTATCCTAATAAAAAAGAAACGTTTTGAGAGGTTTTAAGAATGAGGATAACATAGTACATAAAATAGGAAGATTCCAGAAAGATTGCCCAGAGTCAGTCGAGAGGCTATTGCAGCAGTTTTTGGCACATTTAGTGTCAAGATGAATGAGGAAGCCAGCTCTGAAGATCATAAGAAGCAGACAGTTAAGCAAAAATATAATATTTGATGGATTAGAATTTACAATAGAATAAATATGGGAATGAAAGGAGAGGAGTGTAGCAAAGATGATGGAAAGTGACACCGTTGACAGATCTGAGCAACACTGGGAGAGTAGTACTAGTTTGGGAGAGAAGGTCAAACACTAAATCTTGACATCTTCTCCTGAAAGAGTTGACAGCATATCAGTAGAAATATCCAATAGGCAAATGGTTACACAGTTGTGGAGCTCAGATTAAACACTTTAATTAGGGTCACTGATATATAGATTGTAATTAAATGTCCTGATTATGAGCATGGATAAGTGCACTAGAGAGAGAATAATACAGTATATAGAAGATGATTGGTAATGAACTGGACCTGGATGAACTCCAATATGTATAAGGAGGTGGAGGAGGATGAACCTGCAATGAAAAAAATTACCAGTGGTTATAGAAATAGAAGAGAAAATTGAGTAGAGTGACATCAGGAGGGAACTTTAGAAAAAAAAAAAGGAAACTGGTCAAAAGTGTTATGTGTACTAGATAGAAAGAAAATAAAACTCTCCATTAGATTTACTGACATGGTCCCTTTATGAAGCAATGTTTTTGTTGAGAAAATACTGAGTGGATTAAAGGGTGCATAGGAGGTAGGGAACTGACAGTAAACTGAACAAATTATAATTTTTGTTTGGTCCTATTTTGTTTGTTCATTTATTTTGTTTTTTAAATTTCACATGTAAGCAAAATCATATGGTATTTGTTTGTGTCTGCTTTTATTTCACCTCTATGTCCATCCATGTTGTCGCTAATGGCAGGATTTCATTTTTTATGGCTGAGTAATATTCTATTGTATATATGTATCACTTCTTTATCCATTTGTCTATTGATAGTCACTTCGGTTGTTTTCATATCTTGGCTCTTGTAAATAATACTGCAAAGAACATAGAGGTTAATATGTCTTTTCAAATTAATGTTGTGAATTTATTTGGATAAATACCAGAAGTAGAATTTCTGGGTCATAAGATAGTTCTATTTTTAATTTTTTGAGGAAAAATTAAAAGGCATGCAGATTGGCTACACCAGTTTGCATTCCCACCAACAGTGCATGAGGGTTTCCTTTTCTCCACATTCCTGCCAATACTTACTGTTTGTAGATTTATTGATGATAAACATTCTGACAGGTGTGAGGAGATAGCTCATTGTGGTTTTAATTTGCATTTCCCTTATGCTTAGTGATGTTGAATATCTTTTCATATGTTTATTCGCAATCTGCATATCTTCTTCTGTTGAGGTCCTCCACTCATTTTTTAATCATTGTTATTTTTGGTGTTAAGTTCTATACGTTTCTTGTATATTTGACTATTAACCCCTTAGCAGATGTATCATTGGAAAATCTCTTCCCCCATTAAGTAGGTTGTCTTATTTAATTGATGGTTTATTTTTTTTTAAATATAATTTCATTGACTTCAGAGAAGAAAGGAGAGGGAGAGAGAGAAACATCAATGATGAGAGGGAATCATGGATCCGCTGTCTCCTCTCCTGCACGCCCACTAACTGGGATCACGCCTGCAACCCGGGCACGTGCCCTTGACTGGAATCAAACCCAGAACCCTTCAGTCCATAGGTCAATGCTCTATCCACTGAGCCAAGTTGGCTAGGGTGATGGTTTCTTTTAATATACAAAAACTCTTTACTTTGATGTAGTTCCATTTGTCAATTTTTTCTTTTGTTTCCCTTGCCCTAGGAGACATAAAAACATTAAGAGTGATATTAAAGAGTTTACTGCCCATGTTTTCTTCTAGGAGTTTTATGATTTGGGGATCTTACATTTAAGTCTTAAATTCATTTTGAGTTTATTTTTGTATAAGGTGTAAGAAAGTGATTCATAAACTGGACAAATCTTGCAAAACATTTACCTCTGTAGAAGATATATCCAGAAGGGAATATGGGGGTCAAGAGATGGTTGATTTAAAACAAAAAGGGCGTAATTAAAATGTTTAAATTAACATATGGAGAATTAAGGTGAGAGGAATGGGTTGAATTTATAGTAGTTAGATAACAAAACATTGCCAGACACCTGAGAAAAAGTAAGGGAATAAAGTATAAATTACAGATAGAGGAATGGACTTTTGAGAAAAGCCTCTCAAAAGTAAGAGAAGGGAATGAGAATGACACATGCAGGTAAGATTGAATATGAGAACATAGGAAGTGGAAGAAATTCTAGTCTGATAATTGCACTCTTCTCTGTAAAAGAGAAAGCAATGTCATCTGTTGATAGCTGCAGAAATATGGGTCAGAGCTTTGGAAAAAGTTTTTAAAAGTTTCTGGGGATAGCCTGAGCTCAAGTTGAAAAACTAAATGTGGCAGGACGCTGGCTTCATTTGAGGCTATTGATCATTGCCTTAGTCTGGGTTTCCCTAAGAGTGGATTTGGAGACAAAAATTTATGTGCAAGTTTATTTGGGAAGTGATCCCAAAAAGCAAAGTGGGGAAGTGAGGTTAGAAAAAGGAGGCAGTCAAAATATAGGCTGATATCTGAGCAGGTTATTGCCGGAGACAACTGGGACTCAATTCTTCTGGAAACCTTCCGAGGCCCTGTGTGTAACATCCTTCATGATGGTTGTACACTGAAGGAAAGGGAGCTGGCATATTTATCCACCAACTCCCAGGTTCCACTAGGTAAGGGTCACTCCTGAGTTGTAAACATCAGAACTCCTGTCCCACCCCATGCACTGCCAAGTGATTGCCTGTAGGCAGAGAAACACAGGGATTTCTATATTATACCAAAATAAAAACAAAAATCCCTTAATTAACACTTTGTAAGTAGGCATTTTCCCGCCACTGTGTGGTAGCGTTCGAAACACTTTCCTTTGTGCAGGAGTACATTACAAAACTTGCACATATACCGCGTTTCACTGCGTAGTTTATGAGCGGCACACACACGACAACGACGTAAAACATTTTTATTTTTGCCGGTTCCAACTAGAGGTTCCGAGGTATGTTTCCTCATGTCCATTGACAGTCTCCCTGGTAGATCCGATTTTACTCATTTCCCACAAAAAAATGTGTTTTAAGACATTTTGAAGGAAAAATGTACTGGATTTGGTAGATGGTTAAATGGCCACATTCAAAGACTTAACATAAATGAGAGACATGGAGACATTTGTAGAAACACATAACAGGACTCTACAGTCACACATAGTTTTGTTGCAATTTGCTTTATTGCACATAACGGATGTTGAGTTTTTTACAAATTTAAGGCAAGACCTTCTACCACTGTAAAGATTGGGGTTCTTTTATTGCACTACTTACTGTATTGCAGTTGTCTAAAACGGAATCTGCAATATATCCGAGGTATGCCTGTATTTTAATACCAACATTATGAATGAAGAAATAGGAAAACCAGGGATGAAATGTATGGGAGAGCAAGATATAAGAAAAACAGCAATTGCCATATATCTATATAAATAAAAATGTAAATGTTCATTTGATCAAAATCTCAAATCTCTGAAAGTTCTTCAATTGCTTTGAAATTTTGACACAACTTTGCATTCAAATACGCGCATGTTTTTATATATCTACATTAAATAGATGTCACACCTGTGACAGGTAAAAACATCCTGTTTCGAAAAAACAGGTAGAAACATGCTTTTTTGAAAAAAACAGGTAAAAACATGCTTTTTTTGAAAAACAGCGCCATCTGTTGGACGTAAAAGCAACACATGCTATGAATGTAACAATATTATTCAGTCTAACATTCAAAGCCAGGCAATCACATAGAAGTCCGTCGACACTGGTGTGGAAGCAGATGAAACGGTTAATTATCTAACAGAATTCTGGAATTCACCCGATCTGCCAGGGATGCCACCGCGCGTACTGCAACAAGGACAGGGAGGGTTGGGGGGGTAACAGATCAATCAAAGGACTTTTATGCATGCATTTAAGCATAACCAATGGACACAAAACACTGGGGGGAAGGGGAGTCTGGGAGAAGGGCAGGGGGAAAAAGAGATATATGTACTAATCTTTGTAATACTTTATGTAATAAAAATATATATATTAAAGAAAAAAATGCAAAAAAAGAATGTAAAAAAAAAGAAAATTGGTGTGCCAATTATCATGTTGCTAAATATCAACCAGTGTGGGGCTGGGCCTCGGGCTGGGGCTGCACTGGGGCTCAGGGCGCGGGCGGCGGCCACCGCAGTCCCCCCCACGCCAGCGGCCAAGGGCTGCAGGGAGTGTGGTGGGTGAGGGCGGGGGAGCTTCCTCGGCTCCTTTTTCCTCCAGCTTTCGGGCGGCTCAGCGAGGGCCCCTGCCAGCGGGAGTCAGGAGCAGCCGGGTTGCTTAGGGAGCAGGGCACAGAGTGTGGGGCGTGGGCTGCCAGTGGGGAGCAGGGGTGCAGGCCAGCGCTGGGGGGCCCGGGCTGCAGAGGTGCACATGTGCGAGGCCAGACCAGCCAGGCAGGGCAGGGGCAGAGGCGTGCCAGGGGCAGTTGCTCGTGAGGGTGCATTGTATACCCACAAGCATTGTGCAATTAAACATATTAGAAAAGCGTGCTCTTCTTTCATTTCCATTTAACCAGACTGAGCCACAGTAACGTCTGGCCAGGTATAGCTAGTATTAAAATAAAAAGCCATACATATTTATATTCCATATGCAAATAAAAATACTGACATTTAATGACATGGGATTTGGAGTAAAAAATGTCTGAAATTAGATTTCTGTTCCTTCAATTTCTAGTTGGGTAGCTTTTATTCAGTAAATATTTATTACTGTGAGCCAGGCCTTCTTTGAGATGAAGGATATAATAGTGAACAAGATGAATTAAGTTCCTTCCCTATGGTTCTAATAGTCTGAGATAAATTAATTTTGCTGTGTCCCCATCTCCTTATATGAGCAGAGAGATTGATAATACCTTACTGTAGGCTTCTGGAATTACACAAAAAGAGAATACTTTATTGGAAGTGTTTTATGTTCTGTGGGGCTCTATATCAGTTTAATTTTAAACTAATAACCTGCAAGTAACATGGAATGTTTTAACAGGTTTATATGATTTAAAGCCCTGAAAATTTATTTCAGGAAATCAGCTTACAAGTTTATGATAGTGAAGAACCAGTTTAATGATGATTTTTGTGAAAAATTCCTAAAAGTTTAACTCAATTTAACTTCCACGTGAGTTGAAAGTCTAATGGAAGTGAAAACATTGATTTAACTCATAGGCTGCATCAGTGAAAATGTTATAAACCAGGAAGATAATTATCTGTTTTTCCCCTTATACTAAATACTACTGAAATGATACCTTTAGCAGTCAGATTTTAAGGAAACTATGGATTATCCATTGAAGTAACGAGGACTAGAACAGATATCTTCTAATTTATTTAAAGAAATGATTTCAACTATTTGAGGATAGGATTGAAAAGAAGTTATAGCATAGTAATTAAAGAACATAATTGGTGTCTAAATCTTGTATTAGTTTTTTTTATTCTATTTCACAAATTTCCTATGGAAAATTGAATGTCGTTTATTTTTCTGGAGACTTTCATTTGTTTGGTTATTTGTTTTGTTTAATAAACTATTGGATTAGATGATCTCTAAATTCCCTTTTCATAGATTCTTTACAGATGCTGATAAAAATCTAGGGTTTCTTTCTTGAGGAAAACACACACATTCAGAATTGTGTCCAGAATTTCAAGTGATTCATAGAGATTCTTCACCCTTGCAACCCTTCCATGACTCCCCTAAAACCTGTGCTTTACCTAGACCTGTCATCTGATGATAGTGGATATTTACTCCCATTAGCTCCATAGATCTCTGCAATAAAAGAATGTTTGAGAATGTCAGGGTAGGTGATCAAATATATATTGCAGCATAACAACAAACCCCCAAATTTAGTGTCTTAACATAGTTATTTATCATTTTTTCACAATTCTGCCATGTAGGATCTTGGGGCAGTTCTGTGATTCTAAGTGGTATCAAGTTGGAGCACTCAGTTGGTTATATTCTGCTAGTATTTGAGATGGTCCAGAGGTCAAAGAGGCTTTATTTACATGCTTGGTCCCTTGTGCTGTTCCACATGGTCTCTCCAGCTGACTAGGTTGAGGTTTCTTAAAGGATTGTTCAAATTCTTAACAGTTACATTCTCTTAGTGTCTGCTCTCAGAGGACAAGATCTAAGGTGCAAGCACTTATAAAGCTCCTGCTTGCATTGCACTTACTGATATCCCATTTGCCATAGTAAAGCACATGACCACATCCAGAGTCAATGCAGTTAGAAATTATACAAGAGCATAAATAGCAGAGGAATTGTTCAATGGGGGCCCCAAAATGAAATGTTATGTTTGGTATAAATGGTTTTCAAAAAGAAGTAGGGCTATCTTGCGAAGTAGTAATTTTTCTACCAGGGCAAACATTCAAGCAGAGGCTGCGTAATGGCTTATAGGGGATTCAGTAGAGATGGTGGCTACATTGAGATGAATGAAATGACCTCCTTGATCGTAAGACTCTAGATCAAAGCTGACTCCACATTTTGAGCCTACCTGAATAGGGAAGTATCAGTGCTATTAACAATAACAGAGGCATAGAGCAGGAGTCTCAGGTTAGTTGGAGAATGATAAATGTGGATAGATTACCTTTTTCCATATAGAAGAAAGATATAATCAATAAATAATCCTTATTTTTCCTGTCTTAGGTTGGATGTCGACATAACAGAACTTCACAGTTGGATCACTCGTTCAGAAGCTGTGTTACAGAGTCCTGAATTTGCCATCTATCGGAAAGATGGCAACTTCTCAGACCTTAAGGAGAAAGTCAATGTAGGTTATGCATTAATTCTCTTGTATTTTTCCGAAGTTTTGTTGCTTGTAAACTCTATGCTTTGTACTCTCTGATCCTATTTGAATTGAAAAGATTAAAGCAATATGATATCATGCGTTTAACTATATCTTTAAAATGTATTTTAGATACCAATTATAATCAAAATTTAGCCTAGTAGAACCTTCCTTTGTTCTGCTGTGAATGACCAGGAATGCTTTCCATTCATCTTCGTCAATAACTTTTTTATTGTTTAGCTGTAAGTTAACAATTGTATAACATGAACTTATATTGATTTCCCTTCATATATTGTTCTATCATTTCAAGGCTGGGACTTAGCAAGCTTATAGAATAGAATAGACATGTAAAAATACTATATTTAGGGCTTCGTTGTTTATGATTCCACTGTCATTAAAAAGTTATTCTTTATGGTTGTTAATATTTTTCATAAATTATAACAGTTTTGCGTTCTCTAGATATTTATGTATTACATTTTTATAAATAAAAAGCCCAGGATTTTTCAATATTTATTTATGACATGAGATAGTTTGCTATTTTTATTCCCTACTGAGACATTATAATTTTGTCCTTCACAGTAGGGATTTTTATTGGTTTAATAAGAGTTGCTTCATCTTCAGGGACATTATCAGGACTATGATTTCTCAACTTCGACAATTATAAAACATCCATTTTGGGGATGTAATTGGCAATACAGGAATACCTAATTTTACTGTTCTTCACTTTATTGTGCTTCATAGACGTTATGATTTTTACATATTGAAGAAGGTGAGACCCTCCTCCTCCAGCAAAAAGATTGAGTCCCAGCATTTAAGAAATGCAACTTTAAAAATGTCCTGTTATTGTATGGTTACCTAGAAGCAATTTGCATTTAATCAATAGTGTCAGCAATGACAGACTGAAAGTGCTAAAAAAAGTATACAATATTGTATGAGTGGTTTTCTAATGCCTTGTGAGTCACCTTTATCAACTTCTACTCTCGTTTTCTGAAATAACAACATCATTTTTAATTGCCTACTAAAATAGGACATAAAATGATTTACCTAGACATTTCCTTCAGGCTAAATATAATGTATATGTATTAAAAATCCTTGAGAGAAATGCATAATGATGATGGATATGCAGTTTTGATGTACATTAATTTTCTTACTTCTTCACCTGTCTGTTTATGTAGGTTAATTTGAACACATGGGAGACCTGTCTTATGAACTTGAGTGCTATTAAATTCATTTTTAGGCATCCATTAAAAATGGCTAAATATTACCTTCTCTCTCTCTCTCGCTCTCTTTTTTTTTTACTGTATTCTTTCAATTTCCAGTGCTTTCAGCCAATTAGAATGTCCTAGGACATTATCAGTTCAATTTTCTATACTTTTAAACTTAACATAGTGTTTTCTTCTGTATTAACCATGTGTGTTATACATACAGTTAATGTAATACACTGACTTAAAACTTGAGTTCTAGGGGATGTTACTACTCCAAGTGTAGTCCCTGAACAACCAATATAGGCATCATCTGTGAGCTTGTTAGAAGTTCAGGATTTCAGACCTAATGAATCAGTATTTGCATTTAAGCAAGACCCTCAGATAATTTGTATGCACATAAAGTTTTGAGAATCAGACAAAACACAATCTGGAACTTTATCACTCTTACTTCAATGTTCCTTCCCTTATTCTGTTAATATCACCACAGTTCAGAATTTCTAGCTGAATATTAGATCTAGCTACTCAACTTCTTGAGCACAGACATGGTAATGTATGTAAGTTAGTAGTTAAAACAACAAAACGACCTGTCTGACCAGAAGATAATATGATAAGGTGTCCAAGAATATGGGCCATGTACAATGTGCTTTTAAAAACCTTCCTACCAGCTGTTAAGGTAAATAGGCCTTGGGCTCTTTTTAGGACCTCTGCTTATTTACACCCATAATAAATCAACTTTTAACCAGGTTCTGTTGGAACTCTCAAGCCAATTAATTCAATTTTCTCTTATCTCTGTTATCTGTGTTTATGACCCGGAATATCTGTTCTTTCTTGTGTTAATCTCGATGTCCTCCACTCTCTTTTCTCTGCCTCACTTCCTCTTTTTAGTGCCTTCATGTGCTCTCATACTCTGCACTCTGAAACCCTTTTCCCAAGGCAAAGTCTCAGTCCTGTATATTCATTCTCTTTATACATGGAAACCACTTTTACCCTTCAGGACACTCCCAGGTTTATGACTCTTTGATGCATCCACTCCTTTAGAATGGCTAGTTTTCTTACTTCCCAGGGCCAATTCCAAAGGTACCACTCTCTATGTAAAAAAAAAAAAAAATTCCTTCACTTGTGTTTCATGCCAAGTGGCCATCTATCTATTGCTCATCATTTCATTATATTACATTCTCATTGAAGACTTTGGCACCAGGTTCACAGTATTGCCCACTCAAATTGTGCCTTCATCCTTAACAACCTGAGCCCGTGTGGGTTGTACTGCTGCCTACAAAATCTTCCATTTTCCAAATCTCCTCAATTCAGCTACCCACTTGCATAACTGTACTGTTTTATTAGCAGACATTACTCCATTTCTGAAATAGCACGTTTTAACAGATTCAGCAGTACCTATTCATGTTTTCCATGCCTCTCTAGTAAAATCTCTCAATTTCTCTCAATAATTATTTCAAGTTTTTAAGGCTCTCCTAAATTTCCCCCCACCATTTATAGTAGATAATTTCCCCCTCTTAATTTAATTAAAATAATATATCACAGATTATATTTGTGCTCATATAGTCTTTCTTTTCTCTCTGCCTTGGAAGAGACTGTCCTTTTTTGACTAGGTATGACTAATCTATATGTGTATATTCTTAATATCTTCACTGTCTATATCCTAAGGAACCTGTTTCCATTTAGCCACACATTCATATCTTCAATTTTTCTATTTTTGGGTCTTTATCATCACCCTTTAAATAGGCTGTTTTTTTTTCTGTCTTTGAGAAAACCCTCCTCTCCTATAAACACACATATGAATATTTTTGTGCCTTATTTTACTCAACTTTTATGCAGGACTAAACCCTATTAGCCTCCTTATCTTTTATGAAATTCTTTTCTTCCTTGGTTTATGGGATACCACTATCTACTGGTTACCTTTTTTACATTTTTGGCCATTTGTTTCATCTCATTGTCCTTTAATATTGATATTCTCTACAGTTCTTCCTTTGTTTCTCTTCTCTGAATTATCCTCATTCCTTCACATTCAAACAGAATTTATTTTCTAATGACCTCCAAATATGTACCTTTAGCTCATGTGTGTCCCTTAAAGCCCAGGCCACTATATCTAATTGCCTAATAGACACTTTTAATTGAATGTTTGCCTGAAAACTTAAACCTCGTTTAATCTTTTTGTTTTCCTTTCCCACTTCCAACAGCCTGATCCAGGAACCTAAAAGCTAACTGGGTCATCTAGATTTTTCTCTATCATTTACAAACCCTTTAACAAGTTCAATTAATCTTACTCCCTTACCAGCCCTGAAACTGTCTAATTCTCTGTATTCCCATCACCACAACCCTGATTAAAGTTTATATGGTGGCTCACCTCTGTTTAAGATTATAAACCATAGCTGGTCTTCCCTGCCACTAATGTTTTATTCTTTTAGAAGTTTTCAGATTGTTTCTGCCAAAATGAATTTAGTGAAGCATAAATATTACCTGTTATGCCTCTGTTTATATGCACTTGAGAAAGAATAAAAGAAGCCACTGATACTCATGATCTGGCTTGGCACTTCAGTTAGACCTTGGAGTTGCTACATGCTATGCTAGAGCTTGCAGCAAGTCTCAATACAGACAAAAATAATATTATTGTCTAAACCATCCAAAACTACCAGATGTCCCCATCCACACTGATATGGCAGATTGTGCTTCTTTACTAATTATGGCTTTATCCTGTCTATATTTTCCATGTCATCTAGATAATTATTTTCAAGATACCCAATCATAGGATTACTCGTACTTCCCTACAATATCCAATTAAAGGCAAAGTCCTGCTTCAATGACCACCCCCTCACCTTATAGAAACCCAATACCTATATACTCTCTTTAACATCCTCTTCTAGACATATCCTCATAGTTTCCTGTTTCATGGTATCTCCCTTATTGCAATAAATTAAATCAAGCTCACTTTATGAATCTGCAGGCCTGTTCCTGGTGGCCATTGAAGTCATTGACAAAGTCATTGTCTCACGTTGCCTTCATAAAGACTACCATGATAAAAATCCTGTTTACTTATCCAGACTAATTTCTGGCCATTGTTATGTTGATTATGTTTAATTAAGGTAGCAATCAATGTAATTAGATCCAGTCTCCAATTTCTAAAAATTATAGAAATTGGAGACTGGATCTTAATTTTTTTCTCCTGTTTTTTTGGTTTATCTTAGTTTGATTGTTTTAGCATTCCAATATCTAACATAGCTCCTGGTGCTTAGCACCACTGATGTTTGACTATATGAACAAGTGATTATTTTTCAATTCTGCAGGCTAATTTTAAGTCAAGGTCTGTTACTGATATGAAGGATTTAACAACTTCTAAATAAACATTTGAGTGAATAAATTACTTTTTCTGTCAAAGGGCAAAACTGCATTATAGAATGTTAAATGAATAGAAAATTAATTGCTACTAAAGTCAGAATAGGACTCTGGGGAATCTGGAACTTACTTTCATATTAATTAGAGAAGATGTCATGAAAGGAAGAGGCTTTTAAGAGATGTCGATGAAGGAGGAAGAGAGGTCATAGTATTTTTAACCAACTTATTTAAGAATTAGTAAATGTCTCTTTCTGTATAGTTTGCTCAAAGGTTATTTTAATTATTTCTTTTTTCTTTACATTATTATACAACTCAATTCCCTTTTCTCTTGGACATGAAGCTATACAATTTAAAATTCATAATTTGTAATTAGCTGTAAGAATTTTCATGAGTCCATAATGCATTTTAAAATTAATAGTACAATCCTTATAGAATGGTTCTCTGAAGCCTTTTTTTGCTGCTATATTCTTTACTTGAAATTATGTGTACTACATACTTCAGAATCTCAGCAGTAGGTTTTAAACATATGATCATATATTGAATATATATTGAGTAAAGTATTAAATATTCTCCATGTTAATAAAAATAAGTTAAAAAATATATTCCATTATAAAATACTAGAGGCACAATGCATAAAATTCATGCATGGGGGAGAAGGGGGCCCGTCAGCCCAGCCTGCACCCTCTCGAATCTGGGACCCCAGGGATTGGGCCTAAACCAGCAGTCAGACATCCCTCTCACAATCCTGAATGGCTGGCTCCTAATCACTCACCTGTATACCTGCCTGGTCGCCCCTAACTGCCCCCCCTTGCTGGCCTGATCACCCTTCACTGCCTCTGCATGCCAGCCTGATTGCCTCTAACTGCTGCTGGCCAGGTCTCCCCCAACTGCCCCCTCCCTGCCAGCCTGGTTGCTCCTAATTGCTCCCCCCAGTTGGTCTGATCATCCCTTACTGCCCTCTCTGAAGGCCTGGTCACCCTCTACTGCCCTCTGCTGGCTTGGTTGCCCTTAACTGTCCCCTGCCAGCCTGGTTGCCCCCAACTTCCCCTCAACCCCACTGCCTAGTCACCCCTCACTGCTCCCCTGCCAGCCTAATTGCCCCCAATTACCCTTTTCTGTAGGCCTGGTCACCCCCTACTGCCCTGTCCTGTTAGCCTGATTGCCCCTAACTGCCCTCCCCTGCAGGCCTGGTCCCCCGAACTGACTTCCCCTGCCAGCCTGATCTCACCCCCAACTGCCCTCCCATGCCAGCCTTGTGGTGACATCTTGTGGTGGCCATCTTGTGGTGGCCATCTTGTGGTGGCCATCTTGTGGTGGCCATCATGTGGCAGCCACCTTGTGACAATGTGAGGGCTGCCATCTTGTGGTGGCCATCTTGTGACAACGTCATGCAACACCACCTAGGTTTTTGTTATATAGAATAATAAATGTTGTAAGTATTATGTTATTCTTCCACTTTCTTTTTTATTTCTCTTTCTCTGCCAAAATAAGGTTTTATTAAGGTTGACTTAATGAATTATACATGACACTATTTGTTTACCATTTGGATAATTGTTTTTTATTGCTATTGAGGCATCATAAAAGTCCTGTTTGATGTGCCTAACTCCTAAACTAACCTGCAGTTTCTAGAAGACTGTTATTTAATCCAGTTTACTTTACTGAGCTTACAGGACCCAACCCCATGAGCTGGTTCTGAGGTTATTGTATATATATCTGCCAAGTCTTATCATATATCACAACTTCACAGAGCATTTTTACTGTCAGTGGGGTGGGAAAGAACACAATAGTGTATATGGAGGCATTATGCAACAATAATTTTCACCTTATTCTGCATCTGCTATGAACCAGGCACTATTCTAGGCACTGGAGATAGTGTGAACACAAGGATCCCGGACCTTATGCAGTTTATATTCCAGTGGGGAAGATAAACATTAAGCAAGAATAATATATAAAACATATATAATATTATTGATAAATGCCAAAGACAAAAATAAAGGAGGAATGAAGACTAGAAAGTGTGTATATAGATAAATAGAGTGGATATAGAAGGCCTAACTAAGAAAGTGACATTTAATTAAAGATCTAAAGGCCGTGAAGGATTATGTATCTAAATATGGGAGGTAGGAGCATTTCAGCCAGAGGCAAGAATAAATCCATAGTCCTGAGGCAGGAGCACGCCCGGCATGTTGAACAACAACAGAATGTGGCTGGAGCTGAGTGATCAAGGTGCTGGTTAGCAGAAGAAGTCAGAGAGGTTATGGAGGTTAAGACCAGGTGGGGCCATGGATACAACTTGGGCTGTTACTCAGAATGAGAAGGGAGGTTGTTGGAGGGTAGAGCTGGCCACTGTTGTGTCTAACTTCTGCCTGCTGTGTTGAGATTATATCATCATGGAGCAAAGGTAAAAGTATAAGCACCATGTCGTGGGTTACTTTGAAACATCTAGATCCCCGAGAGATGAGGAAATATTTTCACTTGTGTGGTAGTAGTGAGCACCATCATCATCACTTCCTGGATGTGTTTTGAGGTTTGAACCAATGGGCTATTCTGATGGATTGAATGTGGTGTTTTTGAGAAAGAGAAGAGTCAGGAAAGATTCTAGGTTTTTGACCTGAACAAATGTAAATACATATCAATCCCTTAGACACTAAATGTAGAGGTCAGAGAGATAAGGAGGAACCAGCATAGATGACAACTCTTTGCACTTCTAGTCTAGGAAGCCAAATTAAAAAAATATATTTCTAAGAAGTACCCTCTGTGTCAAAGTATGTTAGGTAAGCTGAGGCCTGAGAATCAGCCAATGAATGTAGTAGTGTGAAGGCTATTGTGACATTAATAACAGCAGTTTTGATGGAACTGAATTAGGAAATAGGTGTGCGGGGTCCTCTTTTCTCTTTCGTAATGAAGCTAGTTTTTTCTTTGCAAGACAGACCTGTGGAAGATCAATTTTTCTCTTTGGTGGCACAGAATTCTTTGGAGTAAGGGCTTTGCGATCCCTTTTCCAGAACCATATTTCTCTCCAGAATTAGCTTTTGATGGTTAAATAATTTTTATTTTACTTTTCCTGTAGTTTTAACAGATATTTCTTTGAGAAAATTAGAGAAGATATAAGCATTAGGAACTATAAATCTAATCTACTTTTTTGGTTGGTGTTAATCCTTACTTGAGAGTATTTTTTCCATTGATTTTTTAGAGAGAGAATGGAAGGGAGGAGAAGGGAGAGAAAGGGAGAGAGAAGGGAGAGAGAGAGAAAGAGAGAGGGAGGGAG